>PVHX01011290.1:0-29299 GCA_004024805.1 Geosciurus inauris
ATCATCAAATCTGAAGGTCAATTTTGCTGGATATAGGATTCTTGGTTGGCATCCATTGTCTTTTAGGGCTTGGAAAATGTTATTCCATGATCTCCTGGCTTTTAGTGTCTGGGTTGAAAAATCTGCTGAGATACGAATTGGTCTCCCCTTGTATGTAATCTGGTTCCTCTCTCGAGTGGCCTTTAAAATTCTATCCTTAGGGGCTGGGATTGTAGCTCAGCGGTAGAGCGCTTGCCTCGCATGCGTGAGGCCCTGGGTTCGATCCTCAGCACCACATACAAAAGCAATAAATAAAGACATTGTGTCCATCTACAACTAGAAAAAATTTAAAAAAAATAAAATAAAATAAAATAAAATTCTATCCTTATTCTGTATGTAGGGCATTTTCATTATAATGTGCCTTGGTGTAGATCTGTTGAAATTTTGTACATTTGGTGTTCTGTAAGCCGCTTGTATTTGATTTTCCATTTCATTTTTCATACTTGGGAAATTTTCTGATATTATTTCATTGAAGAGATTGTGCATTCCTTTGGTTTGAAATTCTGCACCTTCTTCTATCCCAATAAATCTTAGATTTGGTCTTTTGATGCTGTCCCATATTTCTTATATGTTCTGATCATGATTTTTTATCATCTTCACTTTATGGTCAAATTTATTTTCAAGATTGTGTATCTTATCTTCATTATCTGAGGTTCTGTCTTCCAGGTGATCTAGTCTGCTGGTGATACTTTCTTTCTATTGAGTTTTTCATTTGGTTGATTGTTTCCTTCATTTCAAGAATTTCTGATTGGTTTTTTTTTTTCACAATTTCTAGCTCTTTCTTAAAGTAATCATTTGCTACTTGTAATTGCTCTCTTATCTCTGTTCGAATGATCAATGGTTGCCTTTATTTGCTCTCCTATTTCTTGGTTGGATTGATCAATTTTTGCCTGTAATTGTTCACTTATGTCATTCTTTAGTTCGCTGATCATTTTAATTATGTACATTCGGAATTTTTTCTCTGACATTTCATCAACTGCGCTGTCAATGGATTCTGTTACAGTTGTATCCAGGTTTATTTGGGGCACTTTCTTCCCTTGTTTTTTCATGTTGATTGTGTGTCTTCCTTTCTTGAAATACCAGTCAGAGGTATTACAGCTTCTATCCTATAATCTTGTATTGACACTCCAGATTACCTGTGTCTCAACTTGGAGCTACTCCTGTTCTCCCAGTGTCCCCAGATGGGCACTACTGTCACTAAAGTTGGTGGTGGAAGTAGTGGATGTACCTCTAGAGTGCAGTGGGAGTGGCCTTGGCTGGGCTCCTCAGGCGGCCCCTGAGGGCTGTTTTGGCCCTCTCCTGCACTCCTGCTGGTGAATAGGAACTCTGGAGCGGAAGTAGAGGCTGGCTCAGGTCTCACTTAGGCAGAGTCACAAGCTGGAGAGTTTGTGCACCACCCTTACCGTGAGCATGAGCTCCCCTGGGGTTAGAAGCTAGCAGGCTCTGGTCTGCCTTCAACTGGGCACCCCTGGCATTCCCACTGGAACTCTGGAGCAGAACTGAGGCAGGCCCAGAGCGCACCAGGGTGGGGCTTCTTCACGCTGGGGTCTCTGGAGGCCACTCTTTCCCTGGGTGTGCTTTCCTCTGTGGCTGTTAGCAATCAGACTCTGGTCAACCCTTAGTTGGACACCCATGGAGTTTCCTGAGGGTGGATCTGGGCCCTCTGCAGCTCCTGCCGGACCCCAGGAACTCTGGAGTGGAACTGGGGCAGACCCAGGCTGCCCTTGGATGGGGCTGCCTCGCGCTGGTGTCTCTGGAGCGATTCTTGCCCTGAATTTGGGCTCCCCAGTGGCTAGAGGTAGCTGACCCTGGTCTCCTTTTGGCTGGACAACCGTGGAAGTTCCTGAGGGCGGATCAGGGCCCTCTGCAGCTCCTGCTGGTTCCCGGGAACTCTGGAGCAGAACTGGGGCGGGCCCAGGCTGCCCTTGGGTGGGGCTGCCTCGCACTAGGGTGTCTGGGGGGACTCTTACCCTGAGTTTGGGATCCTCAGTGGCTCGAGGTGGCAGTTCCTGGTCTCCCTCTTGCTGGACACCTGAGCAGGTTCCTGCAGGCAGATCTGGGCCCTCTGCAGCTCCTGCCGGTGCACCAGAGCTCTGGAGTGGATGTGCGGTGGGCTGTCTCCACTGGGGTCTCTGGAGCGACTCTTGCCCTGAATTTGGGCTCCCCAGTGGCTAGCGGCTGAGGCTGTGTGACCATGGGAGCAGCTGCTAGGGGCCCTGAGTGGTTGGGGGGGTGCTGGAGCCAGGAACCCCGTATAGAAGCAGGCCCCCCCTGGGGCGAGCCCTGGGCTGGGGCTCTGAGCCACCGCGGCTGAGCTCCGCCGCCGCATGCTGCCGAAGACACGCTGCTTGTGGCAATGGCTGCTGCCTGGTGGCCCTGCTTACACACGCAAGTGAAATTCCTGCCGGGGCAGCTGTAGGATGATGTCCAGAAGCTGGCTGGGAGATGGTATTTCCACTACTTCAATCTCTGGCTCTGGAGAGACTGACCACAGCATCTGCCTCGGCCGCCATCTTGGAACCACCCCCCCATTTTTGGTTTTTAACTTGACTTGGTTTCTCCTTTGATTGGCTTTGCCTTTAGTGTAGTTCCTCCCTTTGCCAATTTTCATTGTCATTTTTCATTTCCTCCTCATGGAATATTTTGCCAAAAATGTTCTCTAGTGCAGGCATTCTTGTAAATTTTTTTAACTTTTGTTTATCATGGAAGATTTTTATTTCATCATCAAATCTGAAGCTTAATTTCACTGGATATAAGATTCTTGGCTGGCACCCATTTTCTTTCAGAGCTTGTATATGATGTTCCAGGATTTCCTGGCTTTGAGGGTCTAGGTTGAGAAATCTGCTGAAATCTGAATTGTTTTCCCCCTGTATATAATCTGCTCTTTCTCTCTTGCAGCTTTTAAAATTCTATCCTTATTGTGTATGTTAGGCCTTTTCATTATCATGTGTCTTGGTGTGGATGTTGTAGTTTTGTACATTTGTTGTCCTGTAAGTGTCTTGTATTTGATTTTCCAATTCATTCTTCATGTTTGGGAAATTTTCTGATATTATTTCATTGAAGAGATTGTGAATTCCTTTAGTTTGTACCTCTGTGCCTTCCTCTATTCCAATAATTCTTAGATTTGGTCTTTTCATGTTATCCCATTGTTCCTGGATGTTCTGTTCATGATTTCTTACCATCTTCATTGTTTGGTCAACTTTATTTCTTTATATATTTTGTCTTCATTGTCTGACGTTCTATATTTCAAGTGATCTAGTCTGTTGATGATGCTTTCTATTGAATTTTTTATTTGGTTTATTGTTTCCTTCAATTCAAGGATTTATGTTTGGTTCTTTTTCAAAATCTCTATCTCTTTCTTGAAGTAATCTTTTGTTCCCTGTATTTGCTCTCTTATCTTTTTGTTGGATGATCAATGGTTGCCTGTATTTGCTCTCTAATCTCTTTTTTGGAGTGATCAATTGTGTCCTGTATTTTCTTTCTTATATTATTCTATGCTTCACAGATCATTTTAGTTATGTACATTCTGAACCCCTTCTCTGACATTTTATCTGCTGTGCTGTTAATGGATTCTATTGTTGTAGCATCTTGGTTTGTTTGGGGCATTTTCTTCCCTTGTTTTTTCATGTTGTTCACATATCTTCCTCTCTAGCAATGCTGATCTGAGGTATTACATTTTATACCCTATAATCTTGTAGTGTTCCTGCAAGTTACCAATACCTCACCTCTGGTATAACTGGACCTTCAGGGACCTCAAGGATTATCTTTCTGGTCCTGGCTGTTGACTCTAGAAGGATGTAAGCAGGGACAGCCACTGGTTGGTAGATGGGGGGCTTCAGTGCCCAGTCACCTTCTCCATGTAATGGGCCAAGGTCGGTGTCTGCTCTATTTCCTTCGTGCTTTGGGCTGGGGTCCTAGATTTTCCCTTTTATCTTTAAGAAGATAAAAGATTTTTTTATTAAATATTAATAAACATCTAGTTTGCTCAAAAATAAGTAAGCCTCAAATTACCACTCTCAGGAATGAAAGAAGTGCTATCATCACTATAAACATACAGAATTTAAGAGGGGAGCAGAACAATATTATGATTAACTTTATGCCAATAAATCCAAAATTTATATCAAATGGAAAAATTTATTAAAGGACATAAAATGCCAAAGTGACATAAAAGGAAATGTAAAATCTGAATATCCCCATATCATTAAAGAAATTGAGTGTTTAAAACACTTCTTGTGGAAAAATCTTCAGACTTAGAGAACTTCACAAATAAATTCTATCAAATATCTAAAGTAGAATATGAACTCTTTCAGAAAATAAAGGTAAAGGGAATGCTTTCAATTTATTTTATGAAGACAACATTTAAAAAAAAAGCAAGACATTACAAGAAAATGATAGCACAGACCAATATCTTTTATTAACAGAGATGCAAAATCCTTTTAAAAAATAACAAATTAGCAGGGCTTAGTAACACATGCCTATAATCCCAGAAACTGGGGTGGCTGAAGCAGGAGAAACATAAGTTGGAGACAAGCCTCAGAAACTTTGTGAGGCCCTACAACTTAGTGAGATCCTGTCTCAAAATAAAAAGGACTGGGGATGTAGTTCATGATGAAGTGCCCCTGGATTAAAATCCCCAGTACCAAAAATAAACAAACAAACAAATAAATAACAAATCAAATTCAGCAATATTTTAAAAAGGATTAAAAAAACATGTTCAAGTGGCATTTATCCAAGAAATGCAAGGTTAGTTTAACATTCAAATATCCACTACTTCAACTTACATGTTAAGAGAACAAAGGAATAAAGTCAAATAATTATCCCAATAGACACACTACAAATATGTTAACAAAATTGAAAATAAATTTATATCAAAAATATCTATCAATTTCTTTATTTGCAGTGCTGAGGAGAAAATCTAGGGCTTTGTGTATGTTAGGCAAGCTCTCTACCACTGAGTTACACACCCACTCCATATGATAAAAATTCTTGACAACCTAGTTATAAAAGTAAGTTTTCTCAATCTCATAAAATGCATCAATGAAAATACTAAAGGTAACATTTTATTTACCAGTGAACTACTCTGTCCCACCACTTCCATCATTGTTGTACTAAATTTTTTTTTTTTTGTACTGGTGATTGAACCCAGGGGCACTCAACCACCGAGCCATGTCTCAGCGCTTTTTATATTTTATTTAGATACAGGGTCTCACTAAGTTGTTTAGAGCCTTGCTAATTTGCTGAGACTGGTGTTGAACTTGCAATCCTTCTGCTTCAACCCCCCAAGCTGCTGGCATGTGCCACCACACTCAGGCTTCTGGAAGTTTTAACCCATGTAAAAAGGCAAAGGATACAAATCAAAAGCAGAGATTTGAGAGAAAAATTAAAACATCTTTATTCAAGGTGAGATGATCATATACATAGGGAGTTAACTCTCCACGAATTGATTTAGTGTTTCAATGTAATGCAATGAAGAGGCTAGCAAGATGTTTTTTATATGAGTTGACAAGCTATTAAATTTTTATGGATGTGAAAATAACCTAAAATAGACAAAATAAATTTGAAGAAAAGGGAAAATGTTGGAAGACTTACAACAATCTGATTTTGAGACCTACTGTAAAACTACTTATAATCAACAGAGTATGGTACTGACTTAAGTAAAGGTATATAAATTAATGGAACAGAATAGAGAATCTAGAAATGAACCCATACAGACACAGATATTTTGACAAAAGTGTGAGAACAATAGTCTTTTCAATGAACTACACCAGGGAAATTTACTATACACATGGAAATAAATGAATTTTAACCCTTGCCTCACAATGTACAGAAAAAATTTTACCTCAAATGATACCTAGATCTAAATGTACTAGGCAAAACCACAAAATATGTAGAAGAAAACAAAAAAAACTTGATGTAAAGATTTCTTAGCTATCACTCAAAAAGCATAAAGAAAATACCAATAAATTGGATCACATTAAAATTAAGAATTATCCTCTTCAAAAAATTAGTTAAGAGATTTTCAAGATGGAAGAATAGAGGAGGTCACTTTACTGGCTGCTCCATGGCAGAAAACCAAGAGAGCAGATAGGCAGCTTATCAGCAAGATGAGTGAACAAAAAAAGGCCAGAGGGGAGGGCTTTACTGGGAATTAATACTGGACATTTGAAGCAAATCAGGGACTCAGGAAGCTGGATATAATAAAATAAGGAAGAAATCCCCAACATCACTCTCACCACTGCTGCTGCCAGTGGCCCCAACTGGAGCAGTGACCCCATGAGCAAAGTGGAGGCATAAGGGAATTAAAGGAACCTGCATTTTTAGGAGGCCTGTGGTGTATCTGGGTACGAAGAGATCAGAGATCAAAGACACTGCTGGTCTAACCTGAAAGACATGCTGCACAATATCCCTGTGCAGGAAAAAAGCCACATCTCTCCCAGTTGCCTACCAAAGACAGAGATAAGATCCATTTTACAGCTGCAGCATGGGGACTGGCAACTGAGGGAATGATTCCTGGAAAACCTTAACTAGGTTTGAAATACAAGCCTGGCAAACCCCCACAGCACAGCATAGAAAGTGCCTAAGTGACTGGGAAAAAATCATATGTGGAAAAGGGTTCACATAGGGAAATACAAGTCTCTCCAACATTGAGTCCAGTGGCTAGCAAGACTGGTGGGAAGAGATGCTCTGGGAATTTGAAAGAGCAGGGGCAGGACTGAATGAGTTTGGAAAATGAACCTGAGAGACTAGAAAATGTGCAGTCTCCAGATGATGAATGGGACTGAGAATTGGCTCCTCTGCCACACAAGTGGAACACATGGGTGCAGTCTCCCCGTGTGGACCAGAAACTGCTGGGCTCTGGAGGTGCACTGATGTAAAATCTTCAGACTAATCACCATTCAAGGAAGTACCTTATCCTTCCTAAGCCGAACACCTAAGCCCGAACCCTCCAGGAACTCCACATGTGGGAACTCCTCTTACACTCCAGCAAGAACACCCTGAGGGTGGGAGCAGACATCACACTCCAAATCATCCCATTTACCTGAGCTGAGAAGGGAAGCCAAGCATTTTTTGAAATACAAAGGAAATAATTCTTAACATTTTATTGAGTTTTTTTAAAATTTTCTTTTTTCATTTTTCTTTTCTGTTTAATTGTGACCTGAATGGTTCAAGAAACATATACATATTTGTTTCTTTTTTTCTCAATTCTAGCATTTTTTGAGGTCAGTTTCTTTTCATAGATCCATATTTTGAGGACCAGTAAGTTTGATTAGTGTATTTTGGTTTTTATTTGTATTTTTTTATTTTATATATTTTGTTTCTCACTAATCTATTTCCCTTGATTCTTTCTTGCTTTTCTTCTGCTAACAACCAAACTCTATTTTTCTCTCTTTCACTCTTCTTTCAATTTTTTACTTTTATGTTCTGTCATCCTCCCTCATAATCATTACATCCTACATGACTTCTATTCTCTGTTCACCATTTGAAATTGTAAATCCTTTTGCAAACTTACTATTTCTACTGTAGGCAATAACTGATCACAGCCAGGTGTGGTAGTGCATGCCTGTAATTCCAGGAGCTTGGGAGGCTGAGACAGGAGGATCAGGAGTTCAAAGCCAGCCTCAGCAAATGTGAGACACTAAGCAACTCAGTGAGACCCTGTCTCTAAATAAAATACAAAATAGGGCTGGGGGTGTGGTTCAGTGGTTGAGTACCCCTGAGTTCAATCCCTAGTATCAAAAATAACTAACTAACTAACTAAATAATTGATCACATAATTTCTGTTCATTTTGACAATTAACATTGTTGATGTCATAGCAGGAACTGTTTGGTTCCATGCAGTATATTGTTTGCATTGTTTATTGTTATTATTTGTATTCCTGTTAGTCACTTGTAACCTTGGGGACATGATAAGTCCACAGGGTAGAAATTCTACTGCCTGAGATTCATATGGTTAGATGAGTAGGCACACAAACAACATGAAAAAGCAAGGTAACAAATCACCCCAAAATAAACCAAAATACTTCAATAACAGAATCCATTGACAACACAGTGGAAGGAGTTTAGAATGTTTATAGTTAACTGGTCTGTGAGGTAAAGAATGATGTAAGGAGTGACATCAGAGAGAATACAGGACATGAAAGATTACTTCAATAAAGAGATAGAGATTCTCAAAAAAATATCAAGCAGAACTCCTCAAAATGAAGGAATAAATAAATCATGTTAAAAATTCATTGGAGGGTATCACTATCAGACTAGAACACTTGGAAGATAGAGATTCAGACAATGAAGACAAAATATATAATCATGAAAATAAAGTTGACCATGAAGAAAAAATGTTAAGAGACCATGAATAGAATTTATGAGAAATATAGGATAAGGTGAAAAGACCAAATATAAGACTTACCAGGATAGATGAAGGCTTGGAGATGCAAACCAAAGGAATGCACAATCTTTTCAATTAAATAATACAAGAAAATTCCCCAAAGAATGAAAAGGAAAATCAAATACAGGAAGATTATAGGACCCCAAATATACAAAATTACAACAGACCCACACCAAGGCACATTCTTCTCAAAATGCCTAACATACAGAACAAGGATAGAATTTTAAAGGCTACCAGAGAAAGATAACAGGTCACATTAGGAGGGAAACCAATCCAGATCTCAGCTGATTTCTCAACCCAGACCCTCAAAGCAAGGAGATCTTGGATTAATACATACCAAGCTCTAAAAGAAAATGGATGTCAGCCAAGAATACTATGTGCAGCAAAATTAAGCTTCAGAATTGATTATGAAACCTTCCATGATAAACAATAGTTAAAAGAATTCACAACTAGAAAGCCTGCACTAAATAATATACTCAATAAAACATTTCATGAAGGAAAAATGAAAAGTAAAAGGGAAAACCAGAAAAGGGAGGAACTATACTGGGAAAATATTTAATCAAGGAGAAACTAATCCAAATTAAAAACCAGAAATAAATCAAAATAATAGGGAATAAAAAAATCATTTCCCAATAATAACATTGAATGTAAATGGCCTAAACTCATCATTCAAAAGACACAGACTGGAAGATTGTATTTAAAAACAAGACCCAACAATATGCTGTCTCCAAAAGACTCACCTCACAGGCAAAGACATCTACAGACTGAAGGTAAAAGGATGGGAAAAAACATATCATTCACATGGATCACATAAAAAAGCAGGACTTTCCACAGATAAAGTGGACTTCAAGTGAAAGTTAATCAAAAAGGACAAAGAAGGTCATTTATACATCAAAGGGAATTATACATCAACAAAATATGACAATTGTAAATATTTATGCTCCAAACAACAGAGCATCTACGTAGATCAAACAAGCTCTTTTCAACTTCAAGTATCAAATAGATCACAACACAGTGATACTGGGTGACTTTAACATGGCTTTCTCATCACTAGATAGACCTTCTAAACAAAAAATAAAGAAGCCATTGAACCAAAATATACAATTAATAATTTAGACTTAACAGACATATATAGAATATTTCATCCACCAATGACTGAATACACTTTCTTCTCAGCAGCACATGGATCCTACTCTAAAATAGAACATTATCTTAGGCCACAAAGCAACTCTTAGCAAATATAAAAAATAGAGATAATGCCTTGAATTCTATCAGATCATAATGCAATGAAATTAGAAATCAACAAGAAAATAAAAAATATAAGCTACTCTAACATCTAGAGACTAAATTATATGCTACTGAATGATCTAACGATTGCAGCAGAAATCAGGGGTGAAATAAAAAATACTTACAGGTAAATGAGTATAGAGAGACAACATATCAAAATCTCCGGGACATTAGGAAGGCAGTTCTGATAGGAAAGTTCATTGCATTGAACTCATTAATTAAAAGAATAGAAAGTCACCGAGTAAATAACCAAACATTTCATCTCAAAGCCCTAAAAAAAGAAGCAAAAATCAACACCAAAATCAGAAGACAGAAAGTAATTAAAATCAGAGCTGAAATCAATGAAATTGAAACTTTAAAAAAATCAAACAAAAAGTTAGTTCTTTGAAATAAATAAATAAAATTGATAACCTCTTAGCTAAGCTAACCAAGAGAAAGATGAAAAACTCAAATTACTAAAATTTTTAATTAAAAAGGAAATATGGATACTACCAAAATACAGGTGATAATCAGGAAATATTTTGAAAATTTATACTCAAATAAGCTAGAAATATTTGAAGACATTAACAAATTCGAGACACATAACCTACAAATTGAATCAGGAGGACATAGAAAATTTAAACAGATCAATTTCAAGAAATGAAATTGAAGATGCCATAAAAAAAACCTATCAACAACAAAAAAAGCCCAGGACCAGATGAATTCTCCACTGAGTTCTACTGGACCATCAAAAAATATCTAATACTAATCCTTCTCAAATTATTCCATGAAATAAAAATGGAGGGAACCTTTCCAAACTCATTCTATGAAGCTATTGTCCTGATACAAAACCATACAAAGACACATTTGGAAAGAAAACTTTAGACCAATATCCCTGATAATAAAATATTGGTAAATCACATACAAAAATACATTAAAAATATACTGCACGGGCTGGGGCCGTAGCTCAGTGGAAGAGCACTTGCCTAGCACACTGAGACACTGAGTTCGATACTCAGCACCACATATAAATAATAAATGAATAAAATAAAGACCCACCAACAACTAAAAAAAACTATTAAAAAAAAAAAGATACTGCACTATGATCAAGTGGGTTTCATCCCAGTGATGCAAGTTTGGTTCAACATATAGAAACCAACAAATGTCATTTACCACATAAATAGACCTAAAGACAAGGATCACATGATTATCTCAATAAATTCAGAAAAGAGCATTTGATATAATACAGCATCCATTCATGCTCAAAACACTAGAAAAACTAAGATAGTAGGAACTCAACATTGTAAAAGCTATATATGTTAAACCCAAGGCCAACATCATTCTAAACAGAGAAAAATTGAAAACATTCCCTCTAAAATCTGGAATGAGACAGGGGTGCTCTCTTTCATCACTTCTATTCAACATAGTCCTTAAAACTCCAGCCAGAGCAATTAGGTAAAAGAAATAAATTAAAGAGATATGAATATGAAAAGAGAAGCTCAAACTATCCCTTGCCAATGATATGATTCTGTATTTAGAAGACCCAAAAAACTCCATCAGAAAACTTCTAGAATGTATAAACAAATTCAGCAAAGTAGCAGGATATAAAATTAATACCCATAAACCAATTGCATTCCTATACACCAATGATGAATCAGCTGAAAGAGAAATTAGGAAAACTATCCCATTCACAATAGCTTCAAAAAACAAACAAACAAACAAACTTGGGAGTCAATCTAACAAAAGAGGTGAAAGACCTCTACAATGAAAGCAACAGAACACTAAAGAAAGAAATTGAGGAGGACCTTAAAAGATGGAAAGATCTCCTTTGTTCTTGGATAGGCAGAATTAATATTGTCAAACTGGTGATACACCAAAAGTGCTGTACAGATTTAATGAAAATTCTATTAAAATCCCAATGATGTTTTTCATAGAAATAGAAAAAGCAATCATAAAATTCATCTGGAAAACTAAGAGGCCCAGAACAGCCAAAGTAATCCTTAGTGAAAAACGTGAAGCAAAAGACATCACAATATCAGGTCTTATATTACAGAGCTATAGTAACAAAAACAGCATGATAGTGGCATCAAAACAGACATAAAGATTAATGGAACAGAAGAGAAGACACAGAGACAAACCCACATAAATACAGTTGTCTCATATTAGACAAAGAAAACAGAAACATATATTGGAGGAAAGATAGCCTCTTCAATAAATGGTGATGGGAAAACTGAAAATCCATATACAGCAGAATAACATTTAACCCCTATCTCTCACCCTGCACAAAACTCAACTCAAAGTAGATTAAGGACCTAGACCCTGCACCTATTAGAAGAAAAAGTAGGCTCAACTCTTCATCATGTCAGGTTAGGAAATGACTTCCTCAACAAGATTCCTAAAGCATAAGAAGTAAAATTAAGAATCAATAAATGGGATCGTATCAAACTAAAAAGCTTTTTCACAGCAAGGGAAACAATCAAGAGTATGAAGAGAGAGCCTACAAGATGGGAGAAAATCTTTGCCACCTGTGCCTCATATAAAGCATTAATCTCCACAATATATAAAGAACTCAAAAAACTTGGGCTGGGGTAGTAGCTCAGTGGTAGAGTACTTGCCTAGCATGTGTGAGACACTGGGTTCAATTCTCAGCACCACATAAAAATAAATAAAATAAAGGTATTATGTCCATTTACAAATAAAAATAATATTAATAAAAGAACTCAAAAAAACTTAACACCAAAAATAAATAAATAACCCAATCAATAAGTGGACAAAGGAACTGAACAGGTACTTCACAGAAGAAATATGAATTATCGACAAACATCTGACAAAATGTTCAACATCTCTAGCAATTAGAGAAATGTTTATTAAAACTACACTAAGATTCTATCTCATTCCAGTTGGAATGGCAATTGTCAAGAATACAGTTAACAATAAATTTTGGTGAGGATATGGGAAAAAGGCACACTCATACATTGCTGGTGGGATTGCAAATAGTGGTGTAGCCACTATGGAAAGCAGTATGGAGATTCCTTAGAAAACTTGGAATGGAACCACCATTTGACCCAGTTATCCCACTCCTGGGTATATACACAAAGGACTTAAAATCAGCATACTAAAGTGATGCAGCCACATCAAAGTTTATAGCAGCTTGATTCACAATAGCTGAGCTATGGAACTAACCTAAGTGCCCTTCAACAGATGAATGAATAAAGAATGTGGTATATATAAACAATGGAATATTACTCACCTATAAAAAAGAAAGACTTTATGACTTTTTGCCAGTAAATGGGTGGATCCAGAGACTATACTGATAAATTATCTAATCCTAAGAAAACAAAGACCAAATGTTCTCTCAATGCAGATGCTAACACATAATGATGGAGGGATAGAAGTTTAATGGATTACACAAAAAATAATGAAGGGAAGGGAGGGAAGGAGGATGGGAATAGGAACAACAGTAGACTGAATTGATCATAACTTTCCTATGTACATATAACTTTCCTATGGTACATATATGTACCACCAGTGAAACTCCACATCATGTACAACCACAAGAATGGAATTCTAATTAGAATAAGTTATAGTGCTTATAGTTCCTCCACTAGGCCCCACCTCCTAAAGTTTCTACCACCTCATTATAGTGCCATGGGTTAGAACAAGTCTTTAACAATAGCTAAGCTATGGAACCAACCTAAGTGCCCTTCAACAGATGAATAAATAAAGAAAATGTGGTATATATAAACAATGGAATATTACTTAGCTATATAGGCCTTTGGAGGGCACTACAGATCCAAATTTTAACAGCAGTACATCCATGATATGTGCATCTCTCACTACTACTATTACCACTACATAAAAAATGTTTATTTTTAAAAATGAGGGTCCGAAAATGGCATTTTCAGACACATCAAAATTGAGAGTACATTACTAGTACTCTCTACTAGTAGTAGATACTCACTAAAGAAAAAGTTTAGCAGTGCTTCTCAAATTGAGGTCCACGGTCTAATGCCAGTTTGTGAGTTTTTGCTACCAGTCTAGATGAGAGAAGCCTAGAGATAGAGAGTAAGCATTCAGTATATTTTATACCCATTTGACAGAGTGCTTTTATGTCTATTGAATCCAATAGTGGACATGTGGGGTTTGCATTTTGTACATATTTGATTTTTTCATTTAATTTTCCTAGTAATTCATGTTGTTTTATTTTTTAAAAAAACTATTAGTCTTTGGTGATTAAAAGAAAAAAATAGGTACTTTATTACAGATAATTTAGGAAACTCTACTATAGTAGTACTTCTAGAAGAACAACTGAAGATGCACAAAGAATAGAAAGGAAAGAAAATGGTAAATATTTGGGTAAATAGAATAATTACTAACTTATAAACATTAATAATAATATATTGTGGGGATTTTTTAAATAATTTATTTATTTTTTTGGTAATAGGGATTAAACCCAGGGGTGCTTAACCACAGAGCCGCATACTCAGCCTGTTTTTTATTTTTTATTTTGAGACAGAGTCTTGCTAAGTTGATTAGAGCCTCACTAAGTTGCTGAGGCTGGCTTTGAACTTGCAATCCTCCTGCCTCAGCCTCCCCAAACACTGGGATTACAGGCATGCACCACTGCTCTCAGCTTAAATAATATTTAATTAAGATACACAACTACAAAAATATACACACTTGGTAAGTGTGGGAGGCTATAAATAACAATAAATAAGTTGTTTATTTTTGTCTCTCTCATTGCTCCAGGACAATAAAAATATTGATTAACTCCAGGTGTTAAAAGTTCAATTCTATCTGTTACAATTTCTAAAGTAATTACTATAATAGCAAAGAGAGTAACTGCCAAATCAACAGATAACAAAAAATAATAGTAAGATGAAGTAGTAATTGGTTTAAAAAAAGGGGTGATAAAGTAGTTAGGATAAGGGGCATGCACATTTACCAATAGCATGACAGTACAAGGGTTAAAATCAGGTTCATCAGAAATATGTGCAGGCTGAGAGTAGCTGAAAATATCACCCAGACCTCATTCTCATTGTCCCATAGAGAGACATAATTGAGGAGCAAAGCTCCAGTAAAAGAACCCTGTCCTAAGAGATTCTATACATTTGCAAGGGACTTGGCAGGACATACCAATTAAGCTGTGTCACAGTAGGAACTTTCTGATCAAGAAAATGGCCTTATTAAAAGGATGAGGGCCTCAGCTGGTAATATTTACCAAGTGCTTTATGTCCTTCTGTTGAGCTATGATCTTCCAAATCATCTTCTTGCAAAGCCATAGAAGGTGAAGGTAGAAATCAGTGTCAAATTTATTTTAAAAAGAGAGAGAGAGAAAGAAGCCCAGAGAAGAAAGAACAAATTGAAATATCAAATAAAATAGCAGGACTTTTGTTTTTATGGTTTAGTTTTTGTAAACCCAGATTTGTCATTGTTATATTAAATGTGAATGAACTAAATTCTCTGGTTAAATGACAAAATTGTCAGTCTCTAAAAAATTCACACAAAGACATATGTACAGAAAAAATTTAAAGTAAAAGGACAAAAAGGATACTCTATATAAATACTTACCAAAAGAAGTTGACATAGGCACACACACATATGTAGATATGTGTAATATTCATATATGTATATGTACATATGTATAGAAATACATGCATGCATCCATATATGCATATGTATTACATATATAATTCTATAACACTCTTGGTATCTTCTCTTTTTACATATATATAACACAACACATTTTGCTCATATTTGTAGTGATGCTAGTATAAACAAACCTGATACACTGCCAGTCATATAAAAGCTGAGCACCGGACACTTATATATCATACATAATATTTCATGATGCTTATAAATGACTGTTATTGGTTTATGTATTTATTATACTGCACATTTTATTATTTTAGAGTGTAATAATACTTAAAAATAAAAATCTACTGTAAAATAGCATGCTATATTGCAGGGGTAGCAACCTCATACATCTCATGTTCACCTCTTCTCTTGATTGTATCATTTAATCCCATGTTTGATTTAAACTCATGTTGTTTGGTTCATCATGGCCTTGAGAGCAATAGGTTATTCCATGTGTTTGTTTTGGTTTTGTGGTGCTGGGGATCAACGCAGGGCCTCAAATAGCTTAAGCAAGTGCTCTACCACAAAGCTACACTCTTAACTGTACTGTACCATATATGCCACACACACACACACACACACACCAACACATATCATGAAGCCTAGGAGTGTGATGGGCTATACGATCTAGGTTTATGCAAATGCATCTTGTGATATTCACATGACAAAATTGTCTAACAAGGCATTTCTCGAACTATTCCCATCATTAAATGAGGCATCACTATATCTTTAATATGAGACAAAATAGACATTATTGTCAAAAGCATTATTGAAGATAAAGTGTGTCTTCATAGTGATGAAAGGCTGAATTCAGTTGGATGCAGTGGTACACCCCTGTAATCTCAATGGCTAGAGGGAGACTGAGACAGGAAGATCCGGAGTTCAAAGCCAGCCTCAGCAACGTAGCAAGGCCCTAAGCAACTTAGTGAGATCCTGTCTTTAAATAAAATACAAAAAAAAAAGGGGGCTGGGGATGTGGCTCAGTGGTTGAGTGCCCTGGGTTTGATCCCTGGTACTTAAAAAAAAGGGGAGGCTGAATTCATTAGGAATAATAAGAGTTCTAAATTTGTATGTTTCCAGTAACATGGCCTTAAATATTTATCAATGAAAAACTATCAAAACTTCAAGAAAAATAGACAAATTCACATGAGAGACATTAACCTTTCTTTCTCAGTAATTGACAGACTATGGTGACCAAAAATGTCATTAAAGATAAAAGATTTAAACAATGTGAAATTTTTAAAATGCCCCAATGCAATGGATTTATATAGAACATAAAACCCAACTGCAGAATACATATTATTTTCAAGCACAGATGGAAATTTATAAAAATTGACCAAAAGCTGGGCCATAAAGCAAGTCTCAACAATTTTTTAAAATTTTTTAGTTGTTCTTTTTAGATATATATGACATATACATAAATGTAGTAGAACTTATTCTAATTAGGATCCCATTTTTGTACATGATGTGGAGTTTTACTGGTTGTGTGCTTATATAAAAACATAGGAAAGTTATGGCCAATTCATTCTATTGTCTTTCCTCTTCCCATTCATCCTCCCTTCCCTTCAATCCCCTTTGTCTAATCCAATGAACTTTTATTCTCTCCCATGCCTCCTTATTTTGTGTTAGCATCCACATATCAGAGAGAACATTTGGCCTTTGGTTTTTTGGGATTGGCTTATTTCATTTAGCATTATAGTCTCCAGATCCATCCATTTACCAGGAAAAGTCATGAAGGTTTTTTTTTGGGGGGTGAGTAATATTACATTGTGCATATATGCCACATTTTCTTTATTTATTCATTTGTTGAAGAGTACCTAGGTTGGTTCTATGGTTTAGCTATTGAGAATTGAGCTTCTATAAACATTGATGTAAGCCTCAATAAATTTTTAATATACTATCATGTGAAAAATATTCACATATTTCGGAAAATTGAGACATACACAATTGTAAGAAAGAATCATGACACAAACATTATTTTGAACTAAAAGATAATGAAAACATGGGCTCTCAAATTATATGATATGTCATGAGAAAAGTCCTTAAAGAAAAATGTAGGGACCCCTGCAGGAGCCTGGGCCTAAGTGAGGCACAGGACCACCAGACCCCTGTTTTGTGCCAGAGCCCCTGCTAGCAGGTGGGAACCCAGACCTAGGCCCAGGACTGCCTTCAGGGACCCCTGTGGGAGCCCAGGCCTAAGTGAGGCCCAGGACACCCAACCCTTGTTCCATGCCAGAGACCCTGATGACTGGCAGGAGCCTAGGCCAAGGCCCAGGACCACCTCCAGGACCCCCGCAGGAGACCAGGCCAAGGTTAGGCCTATGACTATCCCTGCAGGCCTGTGTGAGGGCCCAGGCCCAGGACCACCCCTGCTCACAGTGGAGGTCCACACTGTCACTGTCTTCCCATATCCATCTTGGGACACTGCAGCCATTGCCATGGCTCTCCCCATGTAGGAGCCTCCAACTTTGGACAATAGACAGAGCCTGGAGGCAGCAGCCCACCACTGCATGCTGCAGTGCTGCATCTCCCATCAATCAGCTCAAAGCCATTGTAAGTCCCACCCTTTCAGCCCATCTCTGAAAGTGTTTGTATCCATCTTGGGCCACTCCTACTGGTATCTTGAGTTACCTCCACTACCGCTGCCACAATGTTTAATTGCAGTAGTGTCCATCTGGGACACATGCTGAGGACTAGAAGTGAACTCTAAGGTGAGGTACAGGTAATCTGTAGAGTCACTATAGAATAGAACTGCAATACCTCAGATCAGCACTGCAAGAAAGGAAGACACATAATCAACATGAGAAACCAAGGGAAGAAAGTGCCACAAACCAACAAAGATACTACAATAATAGAAACCATTGACAGCACAGTTGATGAAATATCAGAGAAAGAATTCAGAATGTACATAATTAAAATGATCTGCAAATTAAAGAATGACTTAAATGAGCAAATACAGGTGAAAACTGATCACTCCACCAGAGATAAAAGAGAAAATAAAGGCAAGCATTGATCACAACAACAAAGTGATAAGGGAGGAAATATACGTAGCAAAAGATTGCTTCAAGAAAGAGTTAGAGATTGTGAAAAAAAATCAGAAATTCTTGAAATGAAGGAAACAATAAGCCAAATAAAAAATTCAATAGAAAGCATCACCAACAGACTAGATCACTTGGAAGACAGAATCTCAGATAATGAAGACAAAATATACAATCCTGAAAATAAAGTTGACCACACAGTGAAGATGGTAAGAAACCATGAACAGAACATTCAAGAATTACAGGATACCATCAAAAGACCAAATATAAGATTTATCAGGATACCAAAAGGCACAGAATTTCAAACCAAAGGAATGCACAATCTCTTCAATGAAATAATATCAGAAAATTTCCCAAACATGAAGAATGAATTGGAAAATCAAATACAAGAGAATTACAAGACACCAAACATACAAAATTACAACAAATCTACACCAAGACACATCATAATAAAAATGCCTAGCATACAGAATAAGGATAGAATTTTTAAGGCTGCAAGAGAGAGGAATCAGATTACATATAGAGGGAGAGCAATTTGGATCTCAGCAGATTTTTCAACCTAGACCCTAAAAGCCAGGAGGTCATGGAACAATATATACAAAGCTCTAAAAGAAAATGTATGCCAAGCAAAAATGTCATATCCAGCAAAATTAAGCTTCAGATTTGATGGTGAAATAAAAACCTTCCATGATAAAGAAAAATTAAAAGAATTTACAGTGAGAAAGCCTGCACTATGCAGCATTCTCTGCAAAACTTTCCATGAGGATGAAATGATAACCAACAATGATAACATACAAAAAGAGGAACTACACAAAAGGAAAGGTGAATCAAAGGAGAAACCAAGTCAAAATAAACACCAAAAATAAACTAAAATGTCCAGGATTACAAATCATATTTCAATAATAACACTGAATGTGAATGTCCTAAACTCACCAATTAAAAGACATAGACACACCTGTAATCCCAGCACTTTGAGAGGCTGAGAAAGGAGAATTGCAAGTTCAAAGCCAGCCTCAGCAATGGCAAAGTGCTAAGCAACTTAGCAAGACTAAAACACAAAATAGGGCTGGGGATGTGGTTTAGTGGTCAAATACTCCTGAATTCAATCCCTGGTACCAAAAATAAAATAAATAAAATAAAATAAAATAAAAGACATAGACTGACAGACTGAATAAAAAAAAAAAAAGAAAAAAAAGACCCAACAATATGATGCCATCAAAAGACTTATCTCACAGGAAAAGACATCCACAGACTGAAAGTGAAAGGGTAGGAAAAAACGTGTCACTCATACAGACCACGTAAACAAACAGTTTTCCATCTTCACATCAGATTAAATGGACTTCAAACCAAAGTTAGTAAAAAGGGATAAAGAGGTACATTCCATACTGCTTAATGGAATTATACATCAACAAGAGATAACAATCGTAATTATCTATGCCTAAAACAATGGGGCATCTATGTATATCAAACAAACCCTTCTCAACTACAAGAATCAAATAGACCACAACACAACAATACTGAGTGACTGAATAGATCTTCCAAACAAAAACTAAATGAAGAAACCACAGAACTCAATAAAATAACCAATAATATAGACTTTATAAAAAATTTTTTCTATTTAGGTTTACATGATAGCAGAGTGCAATTCATTTGTACACAGATGGAGCAAAACTTCTCATTTCTCTGGTTGTATATGATGTAGAATCACAACATACATGCAGTCATACATAAAGCTAGGGCTATGATGTCCATCGTATTCCACCATCTTTACTGTCCCCCTATCCCCAACCCCCTCCCACCCCTGCGAACAGAGGTCCTCCATTCTTCCTGTGTCCTCCCCCACATTATGGATCAGTGTCCACTTATCAATGAGTACATTTGGCATTTGATTTTCTGAGATTGGCTTACTTCACTTAGCATGATGTTCTCCAACTCCATCCACTTACCTGCAAATGCCATAATTTTATTCTCTCTTATTGCTTGAGTAATATTCCATTGTGTATATATACCATATACCACAGTTTGTGAATTGAGCTGCTATAAACATTGAGGTGGCTGCATCACTGTAGTATGCTATTTTTAAGTCTTTTGGGTATAGACCGAGGAGTGGGATAGCTAGGTCAAATGGTGGTTCCATTCCAAGTTTTCTAAGGAATCTCCATACTGCTTTCCAGATTGGTTGTACCAATTTGCAGTCCCACTAGCAATGTATGAGTGTACCTTTCCCCCCACAACCTTGCCAACACTTGTTATTGTTTGTATGCTTGATAATTGCCATTCTGACTGGTGTGAGATACTTGGGAATCAATTTAATTTAAATCTTAGGGTAGTTTTGATTTGCATTTCTCTGATTGCTAGAACATTTTTTCATGTCTGTTGATCAAATGTATATCTTCTTCTGTGAAGTTTCTGTTCAGCTCCTTGGCCCATTTATTGATTGGGTTGTTTGTTTTTTTGGTATGAAGTTTTTTGAGTTCTTTATATATCCTGGAGATTAGTGCTCTATCACATGTGCGCGTGGCAAAGATTTGTTCCCAGAATGTCGGCTCTCTGTTCACTACATTGTTTCTTTTGTTGAGAAGCAGCTTTTTAGTTTGAATCTATCGTATTTATTGATTCTTCATTTTACTTCTTGTGCTATAGGAGTCTTGTTAGGGAAGTATGGTCCTAATCCCACATGATGAAGATTTGGGCCTATTTTTTCTTCTATTAGACGTTGGGTCTCTGGTCTGATTCCCAGGTCCTTGATCCACTTTGAGTTGAATTTTGTGCATGGTGAGAGATAGGCTTTTAGTTTCATTTTGCTGCATATGGATTTCCAGTTTTCCCAGCACCATTTGTTGAACAGGGTATCTTTTCTCCAGTGTACTTGTTTGGCTCCTTTATCTAGTATAAGGTAACTGTATATAAGTGGGTTCATCTCTGTGTCTTTTATTCTATACCATTGGTCTACATGTCTATTTTGGTGCCAGTACCATGCCGTTTTTGTTACTATAGCTTTGTAGTATAATCTGAGGTCAGGTATTGTGATGCCTCCTGCTTCACTCTTCTTGCTAAGGATTGCTTTGGCTATTCTGGGTCTCTTATTCTTCCAAATGAATTTCATGATTGCCCTTTCTATTTCTATCAGGAATGATGTTGGGATTTTAATTTGAATTGCATTGAATCCATATGGAACTTTAGGTAGTATGGCCATTTTGACAATATTGATTCTGCCTATCCAGGAGCATGGGAGATTTTTCCATCTTCTAAGGCCTTGTTCAATTTCTTTCTTCAGTGTCTTGTACTTTGCATTGTAGGGGTCTTTCACCTTTTCTGTTAAATTGATTCCCAAGTATTTTATTTTTTTGAGGCTATTGTGAATGGGATAGTTTTCCTAATTTCTCTTCCAGAGGGTTTATCACTGATGTATAGAAATGCAATTGATTTATAGGTGCTGATTTTATATCCTGCTACTTTGCTGAAATCATTTATTAATTTTGGAAGTTTTCTGGTAGAATGTTTTGGGTCCTCTAAGTATAGAATCATGTCGTCTGCAAATAATGATAGATTGAGTTCTTCTTTTCCTATTTGTATCCATTTAATTTCTTTCATCTGTATGATTGCTCTAGCTAGTGTTTCAAGGACTATGTTGAATAGCAGTGGTGAAAGAGGGCATCTCTGTCTTGTTCCCATTTTTAGAGGGAATGCTTCCAATTTTTGTCCATTTAGGATGATGTTGGCCTTGGGTTTAGCATATATAGCTTTTACAAAGTTGAGGTATATTCCTACTATCCCTAGTTTTTAGTGCTTTGAACATAAAAGGGTGCTGTATTTTGTCAAATGCTTTCTCTGCATCAATTGACAAAATCATATGACTCTTATCTTTAAGTCTTTTGATGGGATGTATTACATTTATTGATTTCTGTATGTTGAACCAAACTTACATCCCTGGAATGAACCCCACTTGATCATGCTGCAGTATTTTTTGATATGTTTTTGTATGTGATTTGCCAGAATTTTATTTAGAATTTTTGCATCTATGTTGATCAGGGATATTGGTCTGAAGTTTTCTGTCTGATGTGTCTCTGTCTCGTTTTGGAATCAAGGTTATACTCACCTCATGGAATGAGTTTGGAAGGGTTCCCTCCTTTTATATTTCATGAAATAGTTTGAGGAGTATTGGTATTAATTCTTCTTTGAAAGTCTTGTAGAACTCAGATGAGAATCCGTCTGGACCTGGGCTTTTCTGGTTGGTAGGCTCTTGATGGCATCTTCTATTTCCTTGCTTGAAATTGATCTGTTTAAGTTGTGTATGACCTCTTGGTTCAGTTTGGTAGGTCATATGCCTCTAGAAATTTGTCAGTGTCTTCAGGGTTTTCTATTTTACTGGAGTATAAATTTTCAAAATAGTTTCTAATTATCCTCTGTATTTCAGTAGTGTCTGTTGTGATATTTCCTTTTTCATCATGAATTTTAGTAATTTGGGTTTTCTCCCTCCTTCTTTTCATTAGGGTGACTAAGGGTTTGTCAACTTTGTTTATTTTTTCAAAGAACCAGCTGTTTGTTTTGTCAATTTTTTGAATTGTTTCTTTTGTTTCAATTTCATTGATTTCAGCCTGGATTTTAATTATTTTCTGTCTTCTACTTCTTTTGATGTTGATTTGTTCTTCCTTTTCTAAGACTTTGAGATGAAGAGTCAAGTCATTTATTTGTTGACTTTTACTTCTTTTAATAAATGAGCTTAATGAAATTAACTTTTTTTTAATAAATGAGCTTAATGAAATTAACTTTCCTCTTAGCACTGCCTTCATGGTGTCCCAGAGATTTTGATACGTTGTATCAAAGTTTTCATTTACCTCTAAGAATTTTTGAATCTCTTCCCCGATGTCTTCTGTTATCCATGCATCATACAATAGCATATTATTTAGTCTCCAAGTGTTGGAGTAGTTTCTATTTTTTAATCTGTCATTGATTTCTAATTTTATTCCATTGTGGTCAGATAGGATGCAGGGTAGAATCTCTATTTTTTTGTATTTGCTAAGACTGGCTTTGTGACATAACATATGATCTATTTTAGAAAAGGATCCATGTGCTGCTGAAAAAAAAGTGTATTCGCTCATTGATGGATGGAACACTCTATATATGCCTGTTAAATCTAAATTATTGATAATTTCATTGAGATCTATGGTTTCTTTATTTAGCTTTTGTTTGGAAGATCTATCCTGTGGTGAGAGAGCTGTGTTAAAGTCTCCAAGTATTATTGTGTTGTGGTCTATTTGGTTCTTATAATTTGAGAAGGATTTGTTTGATATATGTAGAAGCCCCATTATTTGGGGTATAGATATTTATGATTGTTATGTCTTGTATGATTCCCTTAAGAAGTATGAAATGATCCTCTTTATCTCTTTTCACCAGCTTTGGTTTGAAGTCCACTTTATCTGATATGAGGATGGAAACTCCTGCTTGTTTGCAGGGTCCATGTGAGTGATACGTTTTTTCCCACCCTTTCTCTTTCAGTCTGTGAATGTCTTTTCCTGTGAGATGAGTCTTTTGAAGACAGCATATTGTTGGGTCTTTTTAAAAATATATCCAATCTGTCTTTTAATTGGTGCATTTAGGCCATTCACATTCAGGGTTATTATTGAAATATGATTTGTAGTCCCGGTCATTTTGGTTTATTTTTGGTTTTTACCTTGACTTGGTTTCTCCTTGGATTGTCCACTCCTTTTTTTAGTGTAGTTTCTCTCTTTCCGTATTTTCATTGTTGGTTGTCATTTCCTCCTCCTGGAATATTTTGCCAAGAATGCTGTGTAGTGCAGGCTTTCTTGCTGTAAATTCCTTTAACTTTTTTTTTATCATGGAAGGCTTTTGTTTCATCATCAAATCTGAAGCTCAATTTTGATGGATATAGGATTCTTGGTTGGCATCCATTTTCTATCAGAGCTTGGTATATGTTGTTCCATGATCTCCTGGCTTTTAGGGTCTGGGTTGAAAAATCTGCTGAGCTACGAATTGGTCTCCCCTTATATGTAATCTGATTCCTCTCTCCTATGGCCTTTAAAATTCTATCCTTATTCTAAATGTTGGGCATTTTCATTATAATGCCCCTTGGTGTAGGTCTGTTGAAATTTTGTACATTTGGTGTCCTGTAAACCCCTTGTATTCGATTTTCCACTTCATTTTTCATGTTTGGGAAATTTTCTGATATTATTTCATTGAAGAGATTGTGCATTCCTTTGATTTGAAATTCTGCTCCTTCTTCTATCCCAATAAATCTTAGATTTGGTCTTTTGATGCTGTCCCATATTTCTTGTATGTTCTATTGATGATTTGTTACTATATTTACTGTATGGTCAAGTTTATTTTCAAGATTGTATATTTTGTCTTCATTATCCGAGGTTCTGTCTTCCAGGTGATCTAGTCTGCTGGTGATGCTTTCTATTGAGTTTTTTATTTGGTTTATAGTTTCTTTCATTTCAAGAATTTCTGATTGTTTTTTTTTTCACAATCTCTAGCTCTTTCTTAATCTTTTGCTACTTGTAATTGCTCTCTTTATCTCTTTGTTAGAGTGATAAATGGTTGCCTTTGTTTGCTCTCCTATTTCTTTGTTGGATTGATCACTTTTTGCCTGTATTTGCTCGCTTATGTCATTCTTTAATTTTCAGATCATTTTAATTATGTACATTCTGAGTTCTTTCTCTGACATTTCATCAACTGTATTGTCAATGGATTCTGTTACTGTGGTATCGAGGTTTATTTGGGGCACTTTCTTCCCTTGTTTTTTCATGTTGATTGTGTATCTTCCTTTCTTGCAATGCCAATTTGAGGTATTGCAGCTTCTATCCTATAATCTCATATTTACAATACAGATTAGCTGTATCTCACCTTGGAGTTACTTCCAGTCCCCAGCTGGTATCTCCAGATGGACACTACTGTCCCTAAGTTGGTGGCGGCAGTAGTGGACGTACCTCAAGAGGGCAGTGGGAGTGGCCTTGGATGGGCTCCCGTGGCAGTCCCTGAGGGCGGTTATGGGCCTTCTGTTGCACTCCTGCTGGTCTACAGGAACTCTGGAGTGGAACTGGGGCAGGCCCAGGCCTCACTTGGGTGGGGCCTCCTCATGCAGGGGTCTCTGTGGGACTCTTACTGTGGGTGTGGGCTCCCCAGTGGCTGACAGTAAACAGCCTCTGGTCTGCCATTGGCTGGGCCCCCATGGAGTTCCCTGAGGGTGGGTTTGGGCCCTCTGCCATGCTCCTGCCAGTCTGCAGGAACTCTGGAGCAGAACTGGCGCAGCAATAATTTAGACTTAACAGACATATATAGAATATTCCATCCATCAACAAGCCAATACACTTTTTTCTCAGCAGCACATGGATCCTTCTCCAATATAGATCATAGGTTATGCCACAAAGCAAGTCTTAGCAAATACAAAAAAAATAGAGATACTACCCTGCATTCTATCTGACCATAATGGAATAAAGTAAGAATCAATGAAAGATTAAAAAGTAGAAACTACTCCAACACCTGGAGACTAATAATACACTATTGAATGACACATGGATAACAAAAGACATCGGAGAAGAGATAAAGACATTCTTAGAGGTAAATTTTGATACAACATATCAAAATCTCTGGGACACTGTGAAGGCAGTGATAAGAGGTAAGTTCATTGCATTAAGCTCATACATTAAAAGAAGAAAAAGTCAACAAATAAATGACCTGACACTACGTCTCAAAGCTCTAGAAAAAGAGGAACAAACCAACACCAAAGGAAGTAGAAGACAGGAAATAATTAAAATTAGGGCTAAAATCAATGAAATGGAAACAAAAGAAACAATTCAAAAAATTGACAAAACAAACATACAGAAATCAATTAATGTAATCCATCACATCAATAGATTTAAAGATAAGAATCATATGATTTTATCAATTGATGCAAAGAAAGCATTTGATAAGATATAGCACCCTTTCATGTTCAAAACATTAGGACAATTAGGGATAGTAGAAACATAGCTCAATACTGTAAAACCTCTCTATGCTAAACCAAAGGCCAACATCATCCTAATGGAGAAAAATTGGAAGCATTCCTTCTAAAAAATGGGAACAAGACAGGGATGTCCTCTTTCACCACTGTATTCAACATAGTCCTTGAAACACTAGCCAGAGTAATTAGACAGATGAAAGAAATTAAAGGGATACAAAAAGGAAAAGTAGAACTCAAACTATTATTATTTGCAGATGACATGATTCTATACTTAGAGGACCCAAAACATTCTACCAGAAAACTTCTAAAATTAATAAATGAATTCAGCAAAGTAGCAGGATATAAAATCAACACCCATAAATCAAATGCCTTTCTATACATCAGTGATAAATTCTCTGAAAGAGAAATTAGGAAAACTACCTCATCTACAATAACCTCAAAAAAAACAAATACTTGGGAATCAATTTAACAGAAGAGGTGAAAGACCTCTACAATGAAAACTACAGGACACTAAAGAAAGAAATTGAAGAACTTAGAAGATGGAAAGATCTCCCATGCTCTTGGATAGGTAGAATCAATATTGTCAAAATGGCCATCCTACCCAAAGCTCTATACAGATTCAATGCAATTCCAATTAAAATCCCAACATCATTCCTCATAGAAATAGAAGGGGCAATCATGAAATTCATTTGGAAGAATAAGAGACCCAGAATAGCCAAAGCAATCCTTGGCAAGAAAGAAGGGAAGCAGAAGGCATCACAATACCAGACCTTAAACTACACTACAAAGCTATAGTAATAAAAATGGCATGGTTTGGCACCAAAATAGACATGTAGGCCAATGGCACAGAATAGAGACACAGAGATGAACCCATATAAATACAGTTATCTTATACTAGACAAAGGCACCAAAAACATACATTGGAGAAAAAATAGCCTCTTCAACAAATGGTGCTGAGAAAACTGGAAATCCATATGCAGCACAATGAAACTAAACCTCTGTCTCTCATCACACACAAAACTCAACTCAAAGTGGATCAAGGATCTATGAATTAGATCAGAGATCCTGTGCCTAATAGAAGAAAAAGTAGGCCCAACCCTTCATCACATTGAATTAGGTCCCAACTTCCTTAACAAGACTCTAAAGCGCAAGAAATAAAAGCAAGAATCAATAAATGGGATGGATTCAAACTAAAAAGCTTCTTAGCAAAATAAATAATCAATGAGGTGAACAGAGAGCCTATACTCTGGGAGCAAATTTTTGCCACATGTACATCAGATAGAGTACTGATCTCCAGGATGTATAAAAAACTCAAAAAAACTTAACACCAAAAAACCAAACAACCCAATAAATAAATGGGCTAAGGAGCTGAACAGATACTTCCCTGAAGAAGATATACAATCAGTCAAAAAACATATGAAATAATGTTCAACATCTCTAGCAATTAGAGAAATGCAAATCAAAACCACTCTAAGATTTCATCTCACACCAATCAGAATGGCAGTTATCAAGAATACAAACAACAATAAGTGTTGCAAGGATGTGGGGGAAAAGGCACACTTATATATTGCTGGTGGGACTGCAAATTGGTGCAACCAATCTGGAAAGCAGTATGGAGATTCCTTAGAAAACTTGGAATGGAACCACCATTTGACCTAGCTATCCCACTCTTCGGTCTACACATAAAGACTTAAAAGCAGCATACTACAGTAACACAACCACTTCAATGTTTATAGCAGCTCAATTCACAATTGCTAAGCTGTGGAACTAACCTAAATGCCCTTCAATAGATGAATGGATAAAGAAACTCTGGTATAGCTGGGTGTGGTGGTGCACACCTGTAATCCCAGCACTTTGGGAGGCTGACACAGGAGAATTGCAAGTTCAAAGCCAGCCTCAGCAAAGGCGAGGTGCTGAGCAACTCAGAGAGACCCTGCCTCTAAACAAAACACAAAATAGGGCTGGGAATGTGGCTCAGTGGTCGAGTACCCCTGAGTTCAATCCCCAATACCAAAGAAAAAAAGAAAAGAAACTGTGGTATATATACACAATGGAATATTACTCAGTAATAAAAGAGAATGAAATTATGGCATTTGCAGGATGGATTTGGAGAATATTACGCTAAGCAAAGTAAGCCAATCCCAAAAAATCAAAGGCCAAATGTTCTCTCTGATACCTGGATGCTGATCCATAATGGGGGAGGGGGGAAGGGAAGAATGGAGGAACTTTGGTCAAAGGGGAGGGTGGCGAGGGATGGAGACATGGGGGTGGGAAAGATGGTGGAATGAGATGAAAATCATTGCCCTAGGGTCATATATGGCTGACTGCACATATGGTGTGACTCTACATTATGTACAATCAGAGAAATGAAAGTTGTGCTCCATTTGTGTACAATGAACCAAAATGCATTCTGCTGTAATGTATACCTAAGTAGAATAAATAAATAAACAAACAAACAAATAAATAAATAATGGAAAAAACCTTCAACAGTCAAAAAAATAAAAAATAAAAATAAATAAAAAGGGCTGATGATGTGACTCAGCGGTTAAGCATCCCTGAGTTCAATCCCAGTACCAAAAAATAAAAGAAAGAAAGAAAATGCCTACAAAGATGTACCATAGCAATGTTTTTAAAAGCAAAAGGATGAGATAACCTAGTAATTCATCAGTACAGAGATTTTGGATTAAATTCTAATATAAACCTAAATAATAGATTAGAGAGAGTAGAAACATGATTTACATACTAAAATAATTTCAAAATATGGTGTATATTTGTAGAGAGTAAGTTACACTTCACTAAAAGCAGCTATCTATAGAGAGGGGGACTTAGGAAGGGACTTTTATATATTTTGTGTGTTCTTATTCTTTTGTGGTTTAAATTCTTGCAACAGATAAGTATATTTTCCTATCATGGACAAAGTAAAAATCAAGTTTGAAAAAAAAACAAGAAAAATTTATAGCCTTACATACGTAT
>PVHX01011290.1:29399-65154 GCA_004024805.1 Geosciurus inauris
AAATTAAAATTAAAAAAAAAAAAGAAAAAAAAAGGCTGGAAATGAATGTACTAGTCATTCATCTTAAGAAGTTACAAAATGAACAGTCAAATAAAACTGAAGAAAGTAGAAGAAAAATAATGATTGCAGGAGAGAACACATTAGAAAACAAGTATTAAATATAATCAACTAACTCCAAAGTTGTATTTCTTAAAACACTGGCAAAATTGACAAACCTCTGGTGTGAATAAACCAGGAGAGAGGAGGGAAGAAAAAGATAGTAGGCATAAATAGCTAATATCAAGGATTAAAATGAACACATTACAGATTCTTAGATATTAAAAAGAAAGCAAAGAGATAGTGTACCCCCAAAAAACCATTATGTCAATAAATTTGAATTTAGACAAAATGGAAAAATTCCTATGATAATGACATATTCATACAATGGAATATCATACAACAGTAAAACAGAAAGTAAAACTACTATGGGTGAATCTTAAATACATAACATTGAGAACAAGGAGAAATTCAAACAAAAATACACTTATTTATGGGCTGATATAGTGGAGGAAACAGCATAATGAAAATCACGTAAATGATTATACCAAAAGACAGGGCAGTGGTTACTCTTGAGGGAAGAGGGGCCCCCACTGGGGAAGTGCACAGTGGATTCTGGGGTGAAGCTCATGCTTTGTTTTTGTACCTGGGATAAAGCTGATGCTTATCTTGTGACATCTCATTTATTTTGAGAGGTCATGTTTTCATTGTCTTCTAGTTCAAAATAATGTTTATGTTATGATTCTTAGAATTCTATGCCTCAGTTTCCTAAAATGCGGCAGTTACGTAAGTGTTCATTTTAAAATTATTGGTCAGTCCACATATTTTATGTACTTTCTGCATAAATATTTTATAAATTTTTAAAAAGTGAAGATGAAAAACAAATACAGGGCAAAAAATGTCATGTATGCATTCTTCATCTCACACATAATAGCGCTCTCTCTCTCTCTCACAAGCAACTATAATATGTTACATATTATAATTAAACAAATCATTCTTTTCTAAGGCATTGGATCATGCAATTATGGAAACTGAAATGTCCCATAATATACACTTTGCAAGCTGGAGACTCAAGAAGGCCAGCAGTACAGTTTAAAAAGGCCTGAGAGCAGAGAGCCAATGGGGTAGATTCCAGTGCCAGCATGAAAGTCTGAGGACCAGGAATGAGAGGGCAGTGTCAGCTCACTAGTCATGGAGAGAGTGACAGAATCCTCCCTTCCTTTACCTTTTTGTTTTATTCAGGTCTTCAACAGGTTGCCTGATGCTCACTCACATTGGGGAGGACCAATCCTTTACATTGGTCTAGTGATTCAAATGCTAATCTCTTCTAGAAGTACCTTTATGGACATAAACAGTTTAGCCATATATCCAGGCATCCCATAATCCAATCAAGATGACATCTAAAATTAATTAACATAGCAGTTGAGTTGATTTTGTCTCCATACAGAATTAGAATTTTGCCATAATAAGGAAACATGTATCTTATACATATATTTATCTAAGGAAGATAGTCTTCTAAGTTAAAAATTTATGAAGACAATTGCTATAGTTTGTATGTTTAATGTCCCCCAAAGGCCCATGTGTGAAAGGCTAGGTCCACAGGGTACTAGTATGGGAGGTGATGGAAACTTTAGGAGGTGGGACCTACCAGGAAGTCTTCATGTCATGAGGGACATGAGGGGTATTATTATGAGATCCTAGCCCCTTCCTGTACTATTTTTTTGTTTTGTTTTGTTTTGCTTGCTTGTTTGTTTCCTGGCTCATTAAGTAAGCAGTTTCCTCTACCTTGTTAAGCTCATGTTCTGTCTCTGAGCTATATCACTAGGCTTCTCACTTTCATACATTTGAGTCTTTATTACTATTTGTGGGACACACTCCCCATATCTATAACTGCTTGAAGCTCACTTAGTTTAAAATTTTTTCTTGCAGGGAAAAAAGGGGGGCTGCTAACTGGGGACTTAGGGAAATAAAATGCTTTTCTATTGAATATAAATGTGGTCACCATGTCACCCTTATCATTATCCATCTCCTATTTAATCTTTTCATTTCCACTATGCTGTAGGCTGTACCACAGTACAATTTACCAACAATTTTAGACTGATTTCTAAATGCATTGTCAGATACTAAGTATCAGTTGAACTGGACAAAGGTATTGTGGTAATCATGAAAAATTAAAAGAGAAAATACAAGTTAATCTAAAAGGAAGTTTTGAATTTCAATTATATTGCATTTGGTTTTTGTTGTTGTTTGTTTGTTTGTTTTAGTTTAGTTTTGTTTTTGCAGTACTGGGGATAGAATCCAGGGTCACTTTACCACTGAACTAAAATTCCAGTGGCTGGCCTCAAACTTGAGATCTTCCTGCCATAGGCTCCCAAGTTGCTGGGATTATAGGTGTGCACCACCAGGCCTGGCTAATTATGTTGTACTGCTGGGATCTATCCTATAAGTCTGAACTAAAGAATGGGCTTATATTTTGTGGCAAACATAGTGTTTTGGCCTTTTTTTTTCTTCTTCTTCTCAAAATCAGTGTATTGATCATGTAGTTGGTAAATGAATTTGAAAAATACACTCTAGGGTGAAGATTAAAGAACGATTTCTGGTGAACATAGAAACAGAGAAAGATGAAGTGAGGGGGAAAAAGATCCAATTCCAGTTTTAATCTGGTGTTTTGAGAAATAACTGGGAAGTTGGGGTGGCAATCCTCCAAGTGGTGTCTGGGCAGTCAGGACTGGAGGTCTGCAGTCATGTCTTACAATTTTGGAAGCAATTCCGGAATTTTCAGTGGAATAAGGTGCTTAATGGGAAACAGATTAGCCTCTTGTTATTTCCCACATCACAGGGATATTTTTAAGAATAACTGGTAATAGCATAATTACTATTTAATTTATAATGACTTTCAGTGATTTGGGTTGATAAATCACTTGTGTGTTTAAAAAATTGCCTCTTCCTCTTTCTGAAGTTATGCTAGTATGATTTGAAAAGACCTTGATTGAATTTGAGACAGTCCTCAAACACAACCAGAGTCAAATGCTCAGTAGATGGGTTGACAAATGAGGACACTGTTACAGTTTAATCCCCATATGGGCCAATTAGTTTCACATAGAGAAGAATTCTGTTCCAAAGTCACAGATTGCACCATTAACCCCAGTCAGTCGTCTCCAAATGGAGTGTCATTGATCACAAGAGGCCCAGGTATGAGTGTCGATAGCTCAGCGCAAACCCATCATCACCTCTGTGAGCTGGGCCATCCTGTTATCTCAAACATCCTTCATCTCAAACATGCCAGAGAACATTATAAAGGGATGTGGAAGCTGAAGGTCCCTCTGTCTCCTCCCACTTCCTGCACTCCACCATCTTATTTTAAAAGGTGAAAAGTTACAGTTGCATAGCTTCCCTTTTGTATGAAATCTGCACATATTAGAGGAAACTGATGATAAAATTATTGATAAGCAATATGATGGGCAAGCAACAAATGATAGATGGATTAATTTCATTGATATTTAATGACACCTTAAAAATTCTAACATTGACCCAAACAAATGAGAAAAGCCAAATACATGCTTTCTAGCTTCTGAAACCTTATTACTTCTTGTTAATAAAAATGAGTACCAGAAGAAGAATTATGAATTTAAACTGTGAAAGGTAACACCTAAAGCATTTGACTGGTCTAAGATGTAAGGTTTTTTTTCCTCCTGTTTATTTTCAAAACAAACTAAGTCTTACCTAGTTTCTTACTACAGAAAAATTTCAGAGCCATCCTTAAATTGGGACTAAGCCTGAAAGATTATTTCAAAGGGTAATGTGGATATAAAATGAGGTCAAATTAGTTTTAAAACAGACATTCATAAAAATGTCATCCTTACTGTCATTTTTGCAAACCTATAATAGATGTTTTGATATGAGAATTCATTTAGCATTCTTATCTTTTAGTAATAAAATGTAATTAAGTTAATGGTAAAACTGATTTTAGCAAACGCTGATGCAGTTTTTCTTGTAACAGAGCCAATGCTTTTGGTTCTTTATGAATCTTTTGAATTAAGCCAAAAATTTGGAGAATAAAGGAACAATAATTGAAATCTAATAACTGGGACCCTGGGGTAGTTTTTGTCTGTGATTCATTCCTTCTCAGGCAGGAACTGCTTTATATGTAGGACCAATGTTCATGGACATTTTCTAAATGTTAGAACTATTATATTTTTCTTTATACTCCACATTATGCTTATTTTTTACATTCCTTGATACTTTTTACTTGTCATTTCTCTCCCTAAAAACCACCCAAACCTTAAATAATGTTTTCCTTCCCTTCCAAGAATATAAGAATATATTGTGGAGGGTAAAATAAATCCCCTTTGCCCATGTGAATGTTGCTCCTGGTTGAGAAATACAATACAAAAAGGGGCATTGACGAAAACATAAGCTTTACATTAATAAAAGCTAGAATGGAGAATGTGTATGTGTGCCTGTAGATAAGTGAGTCTGTCTAGCTAACTTCATGCTAGAATAGGCCACTTTCAAGGGATAGATCTTTTTTGGTATAGACAGAGAATTTGGGTCAACTTGTACTTTAAATGGGAGAACCCCAGAATGGGTGAAGTGCCCAGGTACTTCCCTACCAAGCTCCCCCATCAGATCCTCATTGGAAGGAAGGAGTATGGGAGGGGAGAGTTCAAGAATTTAACTTTAATCCACATGGAAGAGGGCAGGAAGACTAAAGGTCCCACCAGAGTTATTCATTCATTGAACTTCAGTTTCCTTCCTACAGTGTTGACAACATTTCCAAGGGACTGGTGCTCTGCTAGGGGATTATGTGTTTTCTCTTATTGGATTCCCAGTGAGACACTCTGAGATGGAGCTTAGCCTACAGGAAGTTTGTGAGGAGTGTTTTCAAGATAAATAGCTGCAGAGGAATAAAACAAGCAGGATTGAATGGATGAAAAATAACCAATATGTCACACAAAGACCTTAGCTGACTTGCTGGAGGTGGGTCGGCCAGTTGGGAGTAGATATAGACCTATAGACCCATCCTAAGCTGAGGCAGGGGGTTGGACCTTGCTCCTCAGACTGTACTGTCATTGGGACGGGAGTATACTCTGTTGCTGTAAAGTGGCTTTCTTGGTAGAGGATGATTCCTGGAAAGGAGACTTAATTAAGATGTATCAGTGATTAACATTCCCAGTAGCTAGAGAAATGTCAGCGTTAGTCCTGAAAAGAGAGGGCTGTAGATCTAGGTAGTGACTGTAGCATCCACTAATATGTTGAAATAACTCAAATGCAAGACATGTATCACTTTGTGTTCAAGGAAGTAATATGTATGACATTATTGGTCAGTCTTCATCTTGCATGTGTCCAACAAGCATTGTCACTTGTCCCTTCCTCCTTCATGCCTTGAAGCATGACTACTGTCAAATGATTTCTCCCACTGTCTACTGTTTTTAGCTGTGCAAATCCTCTTTCACATTAGGTTTTTCTTTTTTTTTTTTGGTGGTGCTGGGGATGGAACCAGGGTCTGGTAAATGCTATTTGCTATGCAAGTGCTCTATCACTGTCCTGCATCCTCAGTTCTTACATTTACTCATCTTGGAGCAGTATCCACCGTCCCTTCAAGGTTTATCCCTCTGTTTATTCTTCCCCCATATTCTTAGGAATCATTCCTTGATAAATGATCAGCTCTTTCCCTTTCCCCATTTATATTTAATTTCTCTCATTATTAATAATAATTAAAAAGTTTCATTACCTTGGATTCCCCTTGGTTATCACTCCTCTTCTCTGCTAAAGTTTTTCAAAGAGTAAAATGGAAATAACACCAGCTGCAACTTAAGGCAAACTTGGTGGGGGTTTCTGGTTTTGTTACTTGCTAGTCTAGGCAAGTTCCTTAACCTCTCTGAACTCATTTCATCATCTGTAATGTAGGGATGGTAATTCTTATTTTATGAAGTTGTAATGAGCATTAAATAGAAAAGATACAATGGTCATGAAATTCAGGCATGTAGGAAATGTAACATTATTTCTAGAATTCAATTTAATTTCTATTTTGAGCCTCCACTTTGCTGGGTGGTGAGAAATTTCCTTTTCACCTAGGGTTGTAATAATGTTTTAGAGGGAAAGTAGTTGGAAAAATGGCCCACATGGTAGCAATTCATCTGGACACAGAAGTTATTGGTCTTGGTTGTCTGGCATTCTGAGATATAAGTCATTTCAATTGCCCTTCGGTTTTTAGTCCTTGAAAATTACATCTGAGCTGTTCCTTAGTCCCTTCATCCCCTTGTGGTGGTTTACTGGCATCTTGATGCTGATTCTCTACCAGAATAGAGCACAGGAATCTCAAAAGTCTGCCTAGAGATGTGTGTAAACTTAGAAATCCTGGTCACACAGGAGTTTTGTGTTGCAGTCCAGGTTGTGCTGGGCCCCAGGATGGGATTACATCCAAATAAACTCATCACAAATTGAAAAATATTATAAGTTAAAAGTGCATTGGAAAAAAAAAACTTACCTGACTGAATGTCCTACCTTAGCAACACAGAACACTATAGAGTGTTGGTTGTGGACGCTTGTGTCCGCTGACTGCCACTGCCCCTTCCCAGCATTGCACGAGAATGTTGTACTACTGCACATCACTTTGGCTGGGAAAAGATCAAAATTCAAAATTCCAAGTATGGTTTCTACTAAATGTGTATTGTTTTCACACCATCATAAAGTCGAGAAAAATCACAAGTCAGGGACCGTCTGTATTGTCCTTCTATGCATAAGCAAAGTGCTGGCACAAACCTTGTCTCCATGTATGTTTCAATAAATATCAGTTCCTCCCCACATCTCTCCACTATCTGCTCTTCCTCATTTGCTATTTTCTCTCTCAGTTCAATGAAGGTTTCAGCTGCATTACACCATGAAATTACTTCAGTCTAGGAAAACAATAATTTAACATTTGTATAATTCATTACCAGGACTGATCTTTTCTTTCTTTTTTTTCTTTTTTTGGTACCGGGAATTGAATTCAGGGGTACTTGACCACTGAGCCACATCCCCAGCCCTATTTTGTGTTTTATTTAGAAACAGGGTCTCATGTGTTGCTTAGCACCTTGCTGTTGCTGAGGCTGGCTTTGAACTCACAATTCTCCTGTCTCAGCCTCCCAAAGTGCTGGGATTACAGGCGTACACCACTTCACCCGGCTAGGATTGATCTTTTATTTGACCTCTGTGTAGCATTTCACACTGCTCTTTTTGAAACTCTTTTCTACCTTAACTTTCATGACTCCTATTTCTCTTCTTTCCTTTTGCCCTCTAGTATTAGTGCTTCTCAAGGCTTTGTTTGCTGTTTAGTGCCACTTACTCCACTCTAATGCAGACTTCTATCTTCAGACCAAGTCTTGTAGTAGACCTCCATATTTCCAATACTTAAATGCCTCTGATGTTAAATTGGTAATTCTGGTAGAGGGATTAGAATGTTTGGTACAAGGTGAGCACTCTCATGTCAACTATTGTGTTTATTACTGTTAGCTGACCTTCTGTTAATAGTTGCAAATGCCTGAGATCATAAACATATAAAAATACTTATCTTGACTCACAGCTTTAGAAGTTTCAGTCCATGATTGATTGGGTGGTCCTGTTGCTTATGGTGAGGTAGGACATTTTAGCAGGAGACCATAGTGGAGCAAAATCACTTGCCAGGAAGAGAAACAGGAAGGATGGGACTGGAGGTTCCATAATCTCTTTCTAGGGCATGCTCCCAAAGATTTAAGCATCTCCCAGTAGGCCCTACCTCATGAAGGTTTCACCACCTCCCATGGACATGGTTATTTGGGGGGATACTTAAGATCCAAACTATAGTAATTACTATATCTACCTGGAAGTTTCACAGTCATACTTCCATTTGAACAAAATGGCTCATTTTCTCTTTTCTATTCATAATGTTACCTGTACAAAATAACAGTAATAATAACAATAGTATATGCATGCTCCTACACACATACTCCATGCCTCCTCACACTGATAGCAAGGGAGAATTCTGAGTATCATCCTTCATTCATTTTTTCCCTATCCCTTGGCATATCATCTAATCACTGGGTCCTATGATATAAGTTATTCTGGAAATGCTTTTCCCCTTTCTACTGATTCTACATTCATGTAGTCTCTATGTAGTCTCTTTCCTCTTATTCTTCTTATTGTCCAATTCAAATGTCTTAAAGTCAATGAACCTTCCCTGAAGCTATTTTATTTTCTTGGGAATCTCTAATGTTACTTTCTCTTGACTTTTTTGGTGCCTGATCAACTTCTGTTCTCATTTTAATGACAACAAAAAGGTCATTAATCTCTCTTTAGGTTGACCAGTTTGTTCTGTGTCAACCCACTGTTAATTGTTCCCCATAGTGTGTTCTTGTCCTGTATATACATATTTCTATTGTAGCACTTATTTGTATTAGGGTTACTTATTTATGTTGGTATTTCACATAGATGGAGCATTTTGACTATGCTCCATATTGTACTCATATCTCTCCAGACCTTTGTGTAGTGAGCGAATGTGTATTTATATAATCCCTGCTAGCTGTTGCCTTGGAAAGTTCAATCCCTATATAGCCAACTCTGAAACAGCTAGAAATGTTGTTTAACTTCAAAAAGATAAAATTATATACCAACACGAGGCTCTGGAATTACAACATGTATGTATTAGTTTTATTGCAAACCATAAGTCTTCTACACAGCCAGGAATAATAATTATTATGCTTGTTGCTTTGGAGTTAGAACATGAACTCTAACTCTAAACTCCACAAACAGTTGTTTAATTTGGTAAGTAACTTTCTGTGACCCAAACATCCTGAAATATAAATTATAATGCCTAGGAACTGCTTAAGTTGCAAACAGACTCAGCTGTCTAAGGTAGTGAAAATATAAATGAAAGAAACTTCATTCATATTCTAGTAAAATAGCAGAAAAAAAAATTTGACTATAAAGTAAAAGGGAGGTTTCCACAGGGCTTTATATATTCCAGTTTCCCACGACACCAGGTTATTGATATATCCTGTCCTCAGGAATGTTCATGTTGCTACATAAGCATTTGACCTATGCTTTAAGAAAGACATCTATGCAAAAGAAATGACAATTAGTACAGATAACTACAGCAATGGATTCTTCTGTTATGACTTAGTTCATGTTGCTAACAAAAATCCTATAGACTGGTAGCTTAATCAACAGAAAAATATTTCTCACAGTTCTGGAGGATGGGAATTCTAAGATCCAGTCCCTAGCTCACTTAATGGCTGGTGAGGGATTGCTTCCTGGTCTGCAGACAATCATCTTTTTAATTCTGTTCTCTCATGGTAGAGAGTAGAGAGAGAAGATGCAAGTTCTTATGTCTTTTCTTAAAGGGCACTAATCCCAGTCACAAGGGATTTACCCTGATGAGCTAGCTACCTCCCAAATGCTCCATCTCCTTATATCATCACATTGCTCATTAAGATTTCCATATGTAAATGTTGGGAGGACACAAATATTTAGTCCATAGCATATTATTCATACCTTTACTTAAGTTATGCTCCTTTGGAAATTTCCCTATTTTAATCATCTAGGATATTCACTAATTACATGTAGACTCAGCATGGTTATTTCAGAAACCAACCGTGGCAGAAACTGAATGATTCTTCCTTGAATCTTTTCTTTTTCTTTCTGAGCCAGACTATTTTGTGACCTGCCTTGTGGTTATGATGGAGATATCTTACTACTGGAATGTGGATGGAAGTGATGTACTTAAAACCTTCCTTGAACCATCTTCCATGCTTGATTTTTTCCAGACTCCAGAATTGTAATAAATCTCTGTTATTTTATAAGTGATCTAGGAGTTTAAGGTATTTCATTAAAGCTTGAATGGACAGAAACATCTCATATCCTGAGATTCTAAATGTGCTTCTAATTTAAATTACTCCCAAGAGAAGATATAAGTACTAAAAAATAGTTCTTGGTATCTAATTTATTCATTACAACAAATAAATAACTACTACTGAGAAATGCTAGCTTTAAGAAAATTTAGCTCAATAACAGATGAGGATTTTCTCTCCAAAATTAGAAGGGACATTCCCATGGATGAATCTGCTGCTGCACTCCACATTATTGGAATGTGATTGCAAGGAAGAGGACGAGAACTCTAGCATATGCTTTGTACCATCATCATACCAAAATTGGCAGATTCTGCCAAATTCATAATGCTAAAGTGTAAGAGAAAGAATAGTGCTATAGTTCTAATTAAAAATTTTATAATAAAAGTTTTTATTATAGAAATTTAGGAAACTACTATAGTACTAATACAAAAATATGCCAGAAATAGCTTAAGTTTTTTCAGATAGATGAAGCCCAAAGTATACAATCCATTCTAGTTTGTGTAATACTTAATTTTGAAGAAGATACAATCCACCCAAGATTTAATACAATCTGATGAGATCAGAAGAAATATTTTGAGGAAATTTGGATCATAAAACATAGTCCTCTTCAACACTGATATTAAAATTGGAAACATGAGAATGTCATTGATGAGGTAACTAGTAATTTAGTAATTCAGAATACTATAACAATTCTCAGTTAAATATTTAAAAGAGCTTGACACTCTTTCTAGTGCTTATGTCATAAGGGACCATTTTCTTTCTTTCTTTCTTTTTTTTTTTTTTAAACAATGTCTTTATTTTATTGCTTGTATGTGGTGCTGAGGATCGAACCCAGGGCCTCACGCATGAGAGGCAAGCGCTCTACCGCTGAGCCACAATCCCAGCCCCCGGGACCATTTTCTTAAAAATAAAAAGTGAATTGGGCTACTATATAATAAAAACCTGACCCAATTGTGGGTTTTACATAAGAAAAGTGCAACCATATCACTTTGCCAATAGCGACTATTAAATTAGTCTGGTAATTATGGGACTAAATCATGTCTATTTTATACATAAGTTGAATAGAATTGGAATTCAGTCTATGTTTATTAATCAGTTCACGGCCTGTTGGGAAATATGGGAAAAGGGGAAAGGCAACAATGGAAGTCTTTACTCTAATATGGATTTTCTTTCTTTCTTTTTGGCAGAGATGAAGATTGGCATGCCGCATACTGGGAAAACACTCTATCCAAGCTACTGCCCCAGTCCAAAACTTTATCTTAAAATGGCATATTTTGTTCTACAATGCTCAAGCAAAACAGGTTTCACTTATTAATGAAGAAAACAGCTTTTCTTTCTTATTAGGTTTCCTACTTCAGTCCACGATCCCATCAAACATGCATTTCCTAAGAGAAAAGATGTGTCCTAGATGTACAAATACAGCTCACCATATAAACCTGGGGATTTAACATTAAAGAATGGACATAGAGTAGAAGGAAGTTCAGATCGAGAGAAACTGTTCTACAGAAAAGAGCCAAAGGTATTAAAGAGAATTTTGCAGTGGGAGAAAATAATGGGTACCCTAACAAGGATAGAACCACGTGGCGAATTAATGTGCAGATATTTCCAGAAAGGATGAAACATGGTCTCAGAAAAAGTAAACTTTTTTTATAACTTTCTAGAGTGTGATGCATGTTGAAATATGGCCATTTCAAAAACAGTGTCTTCATTGCACATATCCTTAGGCAATGAACTTTAAAAGAAAGAAGCGTTTATCTTCCTAGTAAATGTAATGGCTACCTCAAAGTCAATGAAAACTAATATCCGTAAGAAACTCTTCTTAGTGATTTTAAGAGCGAATTAAGATCCCACCACAACCTATATACCACGTGTGGTAATTGTTTTTTCGCAAAGGTGTTGTTGGTAATGTCTGCTAGGATAGTCAAAAGAGTTTGGCGTGCGGGAAAGACCCGGAGATCCCCTTTCCAGAATGCTGGGGTGGGGTCCGTTCCCCTTAGTCGGGCCCTCCCACCAGGGAGCTCCCAGGTGCGGCCTGGCGCCGGGCCGACAGCCCCGAGGAGCGGTAGAGACGCCAAGGGCCGGCTGCGCGCGCCCTGGCCAAAGGAGGTGGGCTTGCGGAGGACGCCGCCGCGAGGGAGCCTCTGCAGCCGGGCCTCGGGTGTCCACCGAGAGCCACGCGGGCGCGGGGAAACCCAGAACTTCCCGCTCAGGAATCACTGCCCCGGCTCCTGGAGCTGGCTGGCTGGGGGGATGTTCTCGCGAGAGGAGAGGGGACGTCGGGCGCCGCGGATTTGGGGGGCACGGGGAAGCCTGAGGATGATGGCCCGGTAGGGAGGCGGCGGGCAGGGCCGAGGACGCGGGGAAGCCGCTCCCGCCAGTCGCCGAGAGCCAGCCCCTGACGTCAGGAGTTTTCCTCAAAGTCAACAACAAGCCCCGCGGCGGCGGCGAGAACCGAGCGGCTGCGGCCCCGCGAGGGAGGAAGGAGGGGGCGGGGAGGCGGCGGCAGGGTCCCTTAGGCGCGGCCCGGCCCTGCACAAGAGGCCGCAGACCCCCGCCCCACGCGGGTCCCCGCCTCAGGGACTCGGAGCCTCCGCCTTTGGCCTCCCCGCCGGCGTGACCCGGCCCCCGCCCGAGCGGTGTTTTCTGGTGATGAATTGAATTTGTAGCTGATATCCGATTCCCATGTAGAGTCTCCGCCTCCTCCTCCCCCCGCCGCCGCCGCCCGCCCTCCTCCCGCCTCCTCCCGCCGCCGCCGCCGCCGCCGCCCGCTCCAGCTCCGCGGCCCGGCCCGGCCGGCTCCCTCCCTCCCTCCCCTGCAGCCCTTCGCCTGCCCTCCCGCCGGCCGCACCGGCTCCAGGGGGCCAGAGGCTCTGCGGGGTGGGGGGAGGACAGGAGGGGTGGAGGAGGGAGGGGGGACCCCCGAGTCGCCCCCTCTCCTCCCCCCGCCCCCCCAGCTCCATCCTCCGCCACCGCCCGAGCAGCTGCGGGGCCGCCGCCACCGCCGCCTTTGCAGGTAACAGCCACCGCCCCCCGCTCTCGCCCCCCTCCACTCCCTCGGGCCCCCAAATCGGGTTCCCTCTCTACGCTGGCCACGGGCGGGGGTGGCTGCGGGGTGGGGTGAGGCGGGGGCGTCTGGGTTGTCTCTGCGCCGGGGGCGTGGGCGGGGGCTGGGTCACCCGAAGCTTTGGGTGTGGGTGTGGGTGGAGAAGCCGGGGGATGCCCGGCGTGGATGACACCGACACCCCCTTACTTTCCGGGGAAAACTGGGGGGTGGTGATGCGTAGGGGCCCGGGGGAGGGGTGTTCCCGGCCTAGCGGTACCGTCTGTGTCTGGGCTGCCCCGGCCCAGCGCCTCCGGTCTCTGCGCAACTCTCGCTCCTTCCCCTCGGCCCTCCCAGTCCCGGCAGCGGGGCGTGGGGAGGGGGCGCCCACTTGGCCCGGGGCGGCGGTGAGGTTATATAACGCGTAGCGCCCGGTGTCAGTATGTTTGGGTTGGTGGGGGGAGGGGGGCTGTCTACCTTGTACCCTGGCGCTGAGGCTGTCTGTGCGTGTAGGTTGGGGGTGAAGGCAAGGATGCACCGGCGTCCCCCGGGGTCCCCTTCTCCCACTCAACCCCGCTGCTGGCGCGCAGGAAAAGACGGCGCTTATGGTTTGGGGTGGTGTGTGTGTCGGGGGGGTGGGTAACGTACTTGTCTGTGTTTTTAATAGTAGTGGGGTTTTGATCCGCTTGGGAGTTGTGTGCTAAGAATAGAAATGTGCGGAAGATGCTGGGTTTGGCTGATACACTGATGCTGTCGCTGCTGGCGGCGGCGGCGGCGGCGGCTCTGGCTGCAAGTAAACAAACCAGCCTCTTCCTCGTCCACCACCACCTCCTCCTGCGCATCGGTCTGCATCAGCCATGATGCTGGTGGGGACCTTCAGAACGCAAACTTGAAGCCTAGGTGGTTGCTGTGATAACCCTGACGCCGAGGCGGGGTCACCCCTTGTTTGGGATTTCCCAGGAATCTACGGTTAGGCTAGAGATACTGAAACTCTTAGGGGCTAGGTTTTTTCCAGTGCCGTTATTTACTGGTTGGTTGTCCTCTGAAAGCAGAGGAAATGCTTACCCATAAGTCAAAGCTAGGATGCTCATATTTCTCCATCAAAAAATGTTATGAAAATAAAACTCATTTTGCCAGTGAGGTAGTTTGGTTGAAAGCCCAATGGGTTCTAATTGATAGCTTCCCAGTAGAAACGACAATCAAACCTGTGCATTTATAATAATTTCAAGTACTAATAAAATATTAACACTTTGTCTTTAGAAAATTCTGCTTGAAGCTAAAGTATGTAACCTACTTTTCATTTATAGTTAATACATTTACAGTTACCTCAAATCATCTCTTTAAACATGTGTTCCATATTTGCTAAAGTCATGTATTTTAGAAGAACCATACATCTCTAGACAATCACTGCATTTTGTTTTGGGTAGAAATTCATTAGATTATATATTCACTTAGGGAAAAGTTGGAAAAACCAAAGGTGGACTAGTTCAATAAAAATGATTTAAGAAATGATTCATTTTTTAAGAAATGAGTATCATTTGAAAAATATGTATGAATGAATGAATATGAATATTGTAGGAGATGGTTAAAGTATGAAATTTTTTATTAGAAAGTGGCTACTTCATCAATTTATAGTTTTTCCATAATATCTGACTGAATACATAATTATATGCAAGACATAATGTAACTTTTTTCTTTGTCAATATATAAGCTTGATTGTTTTTGAAGATCTTTTTGTTTTTCATACTTGGGTTGACCCCAATATCTTTGGTTTGAGTTTCAAATTTTCAAGTCGGGGAAAGCATACATTACATGGAATTTAGATGAACTGTGGGTAGTGGTTAGTTTTCAGTTGTGTATTTTCTATAGTATATTTTCCTACAATATTTTAAAATTAAAAAATACATACTAATTTATGCAAAAAAATTTGTGACACTGTTACTCATATTCATTTTGTTTCCCATGCTTAGCCTTTCTGTAATGATTAGCGATTGTCTTCCAACTTAAAATTAATTTTTAGCTTAATAATTTTGACATTGATCCTTGGTTGTTATGTATGTCAGAAAGTCTGCTTTGGACTGTTTTGGTTATGTAATTTTATAGTTGTAAAATAGTTTGTTTTATTCATTTAACAAACTGTTAGAGTGGACTGTGTGCTGGGGGCTGGTTTGAGTAAAAAGTTTAAATATTTACATTTCATTTTACATTTCATTCATAAAAGAATTTGTTTTCAGAATCATTGCAAATCTAAAGAAAGTGTTGTTTAAGCTTAGGAAAAATGGAGTCTGCAAAGTGAAAATTTAAGATTTTTTAAACTCTAGCTTTTGACTTAAATATGAAAATTTCCAGCCATTGGGGCTTCTTTAAAAAGAGGAACCTGTTTTATATATTGCTTTTGTGGAAGTTTAGCTTTTATTTACACTTTGCATATTTCTGTGGATAGGTAGTTACACTTTGCTTGGTTGTTGTACCTGTTAGTTCAGGAATTTGCCCTTGACATGATTAAGACAATTACTGTTAACAATCTGTTAATTGGATCTTTACTATAATTTCACAGGATCTGGTTGTTAAAGTATGAGTAAGTTTGAAGCATTAAAAAATAATTTAAAACCGTTTAGATTGGGACAACAACATGCAAGAGCAGGAAAACCATTTTCATTATGCTTTGACCAAATCAGTCTTGAAATTTAGCTTGCATTTTTAAGATAATGTGAATTAGTACACATAATTTCTGTAGAATATTTTTGTTAAAATATTTAAATCATTTAAAATTACTCCTTAACTCCAGATTTCAGTATGTGTGTTAGTATTCTAAAAACCCTGGTTTCACACAGCACACACTTTCTGAAAGTGTAGCCTGAATTTTCTGATGTTAACAGATGTTTTGTCATGGTCTAGATTAAATTTCCAATTAATGCTAGCCAGTGCTTGGTGAGTATTCATCATGTGCAAGGCACTGCTATATGTACTTTTCATGTATTAATTCACTTTGTTTTCACAGCAACCCCTGCTGCACTTTTCAAAGTGATTTTCATGTTAGCAAAATATGTTTTGTGGCATTAAAATCCATTTTAATTTTCTTGATTCCAGATCACTTTTTCTTTAGCATTTTCTCTAACTTGTTTGTGCTTATTCTTAGAGTTCACACTTACAGTGTTAAATTTGAATAATGTACAATAAGTTTCAAAAATCAAGTTAATATAGTAAAAAAAAAAGTGTGTTGACTGACCCATTAACGTTGTTTTTCATTTCTTTTTTCTGAATGCCAGATTAAATGTCTCTACTGCTTACACATTTTATTGTAGCATTGTAGTCTTTCATCAGATTAGATGTAAACTCATTTCTCCTGCCAGGTAATCTACAAATAGTATTTCGTGAATACATTAATGTACACTTCTTGAACTATAGGTTTGTGTTTTTTTTTTAGTTGTTTCTTATCAATACTCTGCTTGTATTTATCACCAACTGTAGATATTTCACATTTCTAAGTGAGTATATTTTGCTAATCTGCAGAGAAAATAGAAAGATTTTCTGAAAGAAAACACAGAGAATGTTCAAATGAGATTTTTTCTCCTCTATATTAAGAAAGACTCTGACCATATTTGGGTGGCTGGTGGATGAGGGAAAAGGAAGGTAGTGTTTTGCCAATAATGGAGTTTAGACCAAATTTTTTTCTGAATTGCTGTTTGATGCTTTATCTTCCCAACTATATATTCAACTTTTGAGGACAAGAACTATGTATAATCATGATACTGTCACTTATGATGGCATCTACATATGAAGTAGATTTTTAGTAAATTTTGAGAAATCAGATATCAGTTCTGGAAGAATTATAAAGCTATTTAGAGCTCTTCTAATACAACACTTTATTACTAAAGAAATTAAAGAATTAAAGGAATCTTATACAGCATTACTCTGGGTAAGGCAGAGTTTGGAACAGGAAACCAAGTTTCTTGGATAGTCCAATGCTCTTTCTAATGTTCCATTGTGATGAACTTTGTTACAGGGTTTCAGACTTAACTGGTTAACTCTCAGTATAACCTGGGATAAAATTGTTAAGATGATTCTTGGCATTTAATGAACCATAGATTAATTGTATTAATGTGTAAGTATGTATTTTATGATAAGAATGGTCTTCAAATCAGATTTTAGAAGGATTTTACATGTATGTTAGAAATATACAGTTAGCTTAACTGAAGTTCTTTTGTTAGTCCTTAACTATGTTATCAAGGTGCCTTCACACAGAGACAAGCAACATTTTTTATATGAAAAATGGAGGGGATAATTTATCAAAACCTTGTTCATTTTTATTTATTTATGTTTTTGTGGAACTGGGGATTGAACCTCAGGGGCATTCTATCATTGAGTTACATCACCAGCCCTTTTTTATTTTTAGACAGGGCATCTCTTAGTTGCCCAAGTGGCTTCAAATTTGGGATCCTCCTGCCTCAGCCTCCTGAGTAGTGGGGGTTACAGGTATGTGCCTGGCTCAATAGCTTGTTTAGTGGTTTAGTTCATGAAGCAGAGGAATCTGATGAGCATTTTCCTAATTGTTTCAAATTAGAATATTAAATATATCACCTATGCACAAGCTGATGATTTTAATAATGGACATATTGGTTAAAATGGCACTTAGATGCCCTAAAAAGGAGAAAATGCTTTATATTTTTGTACATGTATTTTATAGTTTATGAAGTTAGGCTTTGAGAAGTGACAGTTTGAAAGAACTGAAAATTATATCTGAAAGTTATACCTATTCAGATATTTTACCATCATAATCTGAATGACAGAGGGCTTTAAGAAAATTCCACACAGCCGGGCGCAGTGGCTCAAGCCTGTAATCCCAGCACTTTGGGAGGCTGAGACAGGAGAATCGCAAGTTCAAAGCCAGCCTCAGCAATGGCGAGGCACTAAGCAACTCAGTGAGACCCTGTCTCTACATAAAACACAAAATAGGGCTGAGGATGTGGCTCAGTGGTCAAGTACAAGTACCCCTGAGTTCAATCCTCAGTACCAAAAAAAAAAAAAAAAGAAAAGAAAATTCCACACAGTGTATTGTATTCTGAAGAGAGGAAACAAATTCAAAATATCGATATGGTTTATGTAACTCATTTCACTTTAGTTTTGTATTTGGTATTGAACCTAGGGGTACTTTACGACTGAGCTACACTACAAGCCCAGCACTTCTAATTTTTTTTATTTTCAGACAGGGTCTTACTAAGCTACTTACACCCTCACTAAATTGCTGAGGCTGGCCTTAAACTCTTGTGATCCTGTGTTGCTGGATTACAGGCATGTGTCACTGGGCATCTGGCTGAATATTATGTTTTTCTAATAGGTAACAACTCAAAAGGGAAAAACTATCTTAGACTACTTAGAATTAGAAGTTTGATATACCCTCATATATTTATTATGGCATATATTAGTTTCACCTACTTCTCAAAATCAGAAAAAAACATAGAATTATATTGTGGATACCCTTGACCCTCATTTGTATTTCAAATAGCAATATTTCATTGTATTTGAAAATTAGTTGTACTTATTCAGTTTGGTTTGCATATATACAGTATATAAAAACTGTGATAAGAATAAGTACATTCCACACAGCACTATAGGCAAAGTTTAAGAATTATTATAGTTAGATAAATTTACTGAATTGTATTATGACATTTAACTTAGAAATTAACATATAGGAAGTTATTATCCTATGAAGTTTGTTCTTTGTATGAAAGAGAATTGCTGGAGGCACCTTTTAACTATATGTCAGCTTACTTTTAGTTTTCTAATTTTATTTGTGATACTTTAATTATTAAATTTTTTATGTTTAAAACGTTTTGCTCTTGGACTTTTGGAAGATAATATGGTATAAAAATTGTTCAGAACTACTTGCAAATGGTAATTATGTATATTTGAGAGTTCATATCTTTCTGATGGATAGAAATCATACCAAATTGATAGATGACCTCACTTGCAGGTAGTCACTCTTGTTACTAGCTTGTTAATGATAACTGTGGGGAACTGTCAGCATTATTGGTCACAGTTTTCTTAGATTCAGTATTGTGGATGCATTAGCTACTGCACAGATTATTTGTAGAATCAAATGATATAAGTGAAAGCTTTTTGATGACGAATTTTGTTATAGGTATGGAAAATATTTTAAAAAATACCTTAATTCAATATCATTCTAGTCACAGAGTAGAAAATCAATATATATATTTGACTGAATAAATATACATACATTACATATTTTTTGAGTGAATGATATTCTAAAACATGGTTGAAATTTAATTATTGCTTAAAATTGCATGGTTGATTGCTATATGTAAACATATTCTTTAAAAATTTTTTTCTAAAAAAAATCATAAAGCAAATAGGCTATTCTTTCCCCTTTTTTTCCCATGATAATTTTTGGGTAGTATTGCTGTTTATTTTGTTTGGAGTTGAAGCTTGATGATCAAAAAAAAATTGTCAAAAATGTCAAGTAAAAGAGAATAGTTTTAATATGTTCTATTTCTTGCAATTAATGGAATAGGCATAGGCTTAAATGCAATAGGCTTAAAGAAAAAATTCAAAATTTGTCTTTCATAACTCGCTGGATAGAACACATTTCTACAAAAGTTAGGATTATAGGAGGAAGGTGAAGTTTGTTCAGCCCTAGCAATTGGATAACAAGGTTCCAGGTCATCTTTATTTTTTATTTTATTAGAGCTTTATAGTTATACATAGTAGTTAAGTTTATTCTGACACCAGCTCATCTTGCAGGAAACATACGTTAATGGATAAGAAAGAATATTATAATTTGAATTATTTACGTAGATGTAAATACTATAAATTCATATTTAAATTCCCATGATGTTTAAATTGTTTTGTTTTTAAGATAGCATAAAACCATTTACTTTGTTGATTTACACTATTTGCTTAAACTGTGGTTTCTTTCTTGTTTTTGGTACTGGGGATTGAACCCAGAGATGCTTAACCACCGAACCACATCCCCAGCTCTTTTTATTTTTAATTTTGAGACATGGTCTCACTAAGTTGGTTAGGGCCTCACTAAGTTGCTGAGCCTGGTTTCAAACTTGTGATCCTGTTGCAGCCTCTTGAGTCTCCAGAATTACAATTGTGCAACACTACACCTAGGTAGCCTCTTTTTTATTAGTCACCTAAAGCTCATTTTTGTTCATTCATTTATTCCATATTCATTGAAAAGCTAAGCCCTTAGAACTCCTCCTATACTAATTTATATTGTGATTAAGTGATAAGTGAAATTAAAATCATGAAATGTTTTGTACATTATAAAATTGCATTCAGATATAATTATTATCATTAAATTCTTCAAATAGTCCTGAATGAAGATACTTTTAATGTAACTGCTTTGTATTAATTCTATATTGAATCTGCCATGAATTTTATGTGAAACATTTTATAAGAATAGGAAAAATTAGATTATCCACAGTAAAATGTTTAATACAATAGTCTTAAGAGAAAAATAAACCAAATTTTGTCTAACTTACTGAATAGAACACATTTCTATAGAAATTAGGAGTGTAGGAAGGAGGTGAAGTTTGTTCTAGCCTAGCAAACAGATGACAAAGTTTCAGCTCATCTTATAGACTAGTATTTACATGAAAGACAAATGACTTGGGGTAAGAGCATAGTTTATTGCTTCTGAGTCAATAGCATTGTTTTTATATGTGAAAGTTTATTTCTAACCTATTGATCATAATAGTAGACCTATGACATCTTGTAAGTTATGTTCAAAGAAGGTATTATTTTAGCCAATAAATATCCATAAACAGTTTTTAAAACAATATTTTGATTGTGGACGAAATTTGGTTAACAGTTTAGATGCAAATGGATAAAGCCATCTCTATGATGCTTGATGGTGAAGATTGTATATTAATGTACATTTTTTTAAAAATATTATTTAGTGATAGTTGGACACAATATCTTTATTTTGTTTATTTTTATGTGGTGCTGAGGATCGAACCCAGTGCCTCACACATGTGAGGCAAGTGCTCCACCACTGAGCTACAGTCCCAGCCCTTTAATGAACATTTTTAGCAGCTTAAATCTTACATAAACACTGATAAAAACTTTTATCTAAAAAAATTAGTTTTTAGAAACTACTTCATTGGAAAACAAAATTTGTTGATTTAGGGTGGTCTGAGTATTTCATTGTATTGTTCTGTATTGAAGAGGCAGTGCCAGTGGAAAAAGCATATATATACACATATGCCTGGTTGTCTGCTCTTGGTTCTCCAATATAGTGGCTGTGTGAGCTTGGGCAAGTCACATTATATGTCTGACTTCTTTTTCTTAAGCTGTAAAGTACAAATCCCTTCAACTTTAAGATTTTGATTATAAAAAGTCCACTTATTTTTAATTTTGAAATTACTTTTTTGTATTCTTTATAAGGATATCATAATGCAGGTTATTTTAATAGGAAGTATATGTTTATTAGGTATGTATTATTTGTATTATATGTATTATTTGTTATTACTAAAAGATCATTTCCCTGATCTTTTGTCCACTTTCACTGTCAAGAATAATAAGAAGTAAAATTCCCTTTCACTCAGATTATATAGTTTTATAGTCACAACGAATGGCCTTACTAGATGTGGGACCCCTTGCTATAAGTACTGCTAAAGAGAAGAGCTATGGCACAGCTCTTTTGAAGACATCATTTTGCCTGAGTGTTTCCCAGTATTTAACTTATTATTTATGTAGTATAATGAGATAACTCTTTCAGTTACCTAGCTCTGTGTTATGTAGCCAGTTAGCCACATTGGGTTCTTCACGTGTTAACGCAGTCAAATTAAAATGATGTTTGGATTCTTTCCTGAAGGCTTTTTTGGGGGCCGGGAGGTGCTATTTTTAATGGTGAAATGGGTCTTATCTTGAATTTAGGTGAACATTTTGCATGGTGGTGTTCAGTTTAGCCTTTGCTGGAGTAAAGAATTTGTACATATTTATTTAGAACATTTAATATGTTGTTAGTGATGTTTTGAGAAGAATGTGGTTTGTAGAATTTTTCTAAACTTATTTAACTAACTTCTTTTTTATTTTCCAGAATTTCTATAATTTAGTATTCTGTTAAACATATTTTGGGAAAATAAACCTAGATTCTGATACCCTTTTTGACTCTACAAGAGCAGATACCTATGATGATTTTGAGTAGTCCTGGTCTTACCTATAGCTATTGCCTTTAGTACCATAACACAAGAGGTTATCTTCTGTTAAGCTGTAGAGCCTTTGTCAGGCTAGTCAGGCAGTTTAGAGGATGTTTAGTCTTGACTCTTGATTGCTAAATGATTAGGCTCTGTCTGCACTTAATTTGCATTGGAGAAAAACCTGTAATCTAGTTCAATACTATTTAGGGAGTCTGATCTTAACTGCTGTGTTCTATTTATCAAAACCCAAGTTGACGGAATAGTATGGTTATATAGTCTATACATCCATTTTTCTGGTTATCTAAAATTTATGCTTTTGTTCCTGGACCACTATAACATCAGTATGCTTGAGCCACTTCTTTGGAAATGTGGAAATGCTCTAACTCAGTTTTGTCCTTTAACTTCTTTTTAGGTTGAGAGGGATAATAAGAAATAGTCCTATGAACTCATCACTATATGTGAGGATGTTTTTAAGGACTTTAATTATTGCACTGTATGATATCTTACAAAGACCCATGGAATGAATTTCTGGTTTTTGTCCTAGGAGGCATTATATTCCTTCTGGGCAACTTTCTCCTTTTTTATTATAAATATTGAAACCTATTGTGTTTTATTCTTTGCCATTTCCTGAAATTTGTGGTTCATCTTTCGTAAACATGAAGACTTTTACTTTGATTTTCTTTTATCTTAAGGCTCTGTAATTTTCAATTAAAAATGCAGACTCTGAAGCTAGTCAGCCTGGGTTCAGATCTTGACTCCCATCACTTATTAGATCTGTTGAACTCCAGCAAGCTGTTTAACCTCTGCCACCCTCAATTTCCCCATCTGTGAAATGTACTTAATAGTAGCATAAGAGGGTTGTTGTGAAGATCATCTGAGGAGAATAAATATAAGCACCAGTAACAGTGCTTGGTACATTTTGAATACTCAGTTTTTTGTACTTTCATATCCTCTTTGATTCACTTTCTTCATGTCCTTTAAAAAATAAAGGATTTATAATACATACGTATTGTAATCTACCTAAAATATTTTTGGGGGTAAGGCAGAGTAAGAATGTGTAAATATTGGTTTCTTGGCACATTGTGTTTTCTTAAAGTATAACAATTAAAAATACTCATAATTGTTTGCCTTAACTTTCTGGAATTAACAGATTTAAGTCATTTAACTTTCATTTTCTCCCTTCTTCACCTTAGACACACATTTTCTTCACCTCATCACAAATTTTCTATATTATGTGTTTGTACAGGTGTGACAGTGGTTTTCTTAAGATGTATTTATTGTAGCCTTTTAGATTTAAAAATTTCACTATCATTTGAAATCTGTCATAAGACCAGGGAAGTGCATTCATTATAGAAATATTTAATAAATAAGCTCTGTAGTTTGAAGAGCTAGACTTTTATGTGAGGTCAGGCCAGTTGAAGACATTTACAAAGAATTAGTTGTTTGTTATTGCTATGTGAGTTGCAAGAATGGAAAAAAAAGAAATTCTTTCTTCAATACTTCCTTCCAGGCTGAGTCATCACTAGAGAGTGGGAAGGGCAGCAGCCGCAGAGAATCCAAACCCTAAAGCTGATACCACAAAGTATTATTTCTCCAAGTTTGGGGCTCAGAGGGGAGCCATCATGAGTGATGTTACCATCGTGAAAGAAGGTTGGGTTCAGAAGAGGGGTAAGTGCTCAACAAAATCGAAAATCATACGGTTGGTAAGCGTGCTGAACAGTGAGTGGTGTCTTGGAAGTTGATCTTTTTTCCTGAAACTGTTGAAACTGTGATATGCTCTATCTAGTAAGAGAGACATAATATGTAACATGTATGTAAGGATTTTTCTTGTTATTTAGGGATTTCTTTGTAATTCTTGACTTTGATAATTGATAGTCTAGTCATGAAACTAGATTTGACTTTCTGGTACATTATGTGCATGCATATTAGTGCTATATTTTTATGTGGTGTCCACAGATAGCTTTAGAATCATTTAATATGTAGGTAAGGTCTGTATTTAATCACATGTAAATATATAAATAAAAGTATTTTGTTAAACAAATTTGGATGGTGGCACCGGAAGGGCTTAAAGTAGTTAAGGGGGAAGGGTCACCAACAAACTCAAGGGATCAATAGTCCCATAAATTAGATATGTAAAATCCTGAGGTAAAAGGCCAAATGAGAAGTTTTCTCTTTTTTTTTTGTATTTCTATTTTTAATTTTATATTTTAATTCTTCATTATCTATTTTTTGTATTTATTGCTCACTCTCAGTAAAAAGTGCATTATTATTAAAGAAAAAACTCTTTAATGTAAAGCCTAGTTTATTATCTGTGAGATTACCTGTTTATGTAGTCAATGTGTTTTTTAGAAATCTAGAGTTTAGACTAGTTGCTAGGCAACTACTGTTTACCCTCATGGCTAAGTTGAGTAGAATGAGGACTCTTCCATTCTTAGGACATTTTAGTTTCCTATATGTCTGTTTTCTGGTTAAAGGTACTTCTTAAATACTGATTATCATATTCTTTGAAGATCTGTAGTAAGTACCTATGCTGAAAAGCTGTTGTCAGTAGCTAAATGTGATTGTATATTATTGAACTTTTAAATCATCCTTATTGAGTTGTAATTTTCATACAATAAAATTAAACAATTTTAAGTTACACTTTGGCAAGTTTGGCAAATGTAGTGTAACAGACATTGAAGATGTAAAATATATCCATCACCCTAAAAAGTTCCTTTGTAGTGTCCCTTTGTAGTTATAGTCCTCATTCATTGCCTCAAACCTGGCAACTACTAATCTGCTTTTTTACTATGATTTTGCTTTTTTTGAATTTTGTTTAAGTGGAATCATGCGATCCATAGTCTTTTGTGTTTTCTTTCACATGACATAAGACTTTCAAGATTCATCCATATTGTGAATATCATTAGTTTGTTCTTTTTTATTATTGAGTAGTATCTAGGGTCTGGAAATATCACTATCTGTAACATGTTTAACACTTGATGACATTTGGACTTTTTCTAGTTTTTGGCTATTATGAATAAAAGCTGCTTATGAACATTTGAGTGCATGTCTTTGTATAATGTTCTCATTTGTCTTGGGCAGTAAACTAGAAATGAGATTGCTGAGTCATATGGTAAGCGTGTGTTTATGAGAAGTATGTGTTTAAATTTATAAAAACTGCCAAACTGTTTTCTAAGGTGGCTGACTATTTGCTAAGTTTTTCTTTAATGTTATTGTTACAAATTTGGAAAGCATTTCAGATTTCCAGATTTTAGTGCTTTATGAAGGTTTTTAAAAATTTTTAAACTTGCTTATTAATATTAATTTTCATACTTTGTTTTTGGAGGATGGCAAATAGCTTAAACCTTTTAAAGTTTTACTTATCTCTAAAATTTATATTGTGAGGATTAAATGAGATAATGAAAATTTGCCAATCCTAACACAAGTGGAAACTTGTTACTATGTCCACATGTTTTTCAAGGTTTTTAGGGTAGTTCTTGAGTCTTTTTAATTAATTGCGTCTTGTGTGAAATAGCATGTAGAGGCTTAGTCTTTAGTGCTTGGAATATAGAAAAAAAATAAGAACTTCTTAGTGTTTTTTCTGCACTGGTCAGAGAAGGGGAATTCTGTAGGGGATTGTGTGTTTATTCTGAGAATAGTTATATAAACATGAGAATTCGAATAGTACTGAAAGGTATAGAATGAAAAGTGGAGATCCTTCTACCTCTTTCAATTAGTTTTTCTTCTCAGAGGTGGTCATTTTAGACTTTAAAGTTCTTCTCCTGATCATTATCCTAATTGTTGGTACATCATACACTAAAGTTTATTTGTGGCTAACCGTTTTTACATAATCCTGTGTATTTTCATTCTGAGAAATGAAAAACTTTTAATACCTATTACATCTGCCTCCCCTGCTTTAAATTTTGATTGACTTCATATGGTTAAACATCAAGCTGTTGGACCACTTTAGAAAATATTTAGAAGTTATCTCTAAACTTGTACTTTCCAAGTTGTGAAAATTTAGGAACCCTTGCCATCTTTCCCTTGAATTTGTCATATTTCCTTCTCAATTTATGTGAACTGTGACATATATTTTGTCAAGGTTTACTATAGTTACATTTGTTGATTGTGAAACTTAGTAAACAATATTATGATTATGTAAGTAATACATACTGCTAAAAAAAGTGGTATGATGGGATCCCTACAGAAAGAAGAAATTTCTTATACTCTCTTGGTACTCAAAATTGTGCTGTTCTTAATTTAGTTTGACTTCTAGTTTGAACCATGACTGTTTTTCCTTGACTTTCTAATTACCATATTTCCCCCTTTTGGTAGAAGAGTGCATGACTTCATCATAATCATTTGGTTAATTAGCTTTTTAATCATACTATTCATTGAAGTTCTAATATGAATTGACTTTTCTGGATAGCATGCTCCGATATCATGTTATTTAATTTATTTCTCCAATAAATTGTTGGCTTTCTTGAACCTTATGTCTGTTTTGTTTTGGGTTTATTTAGTTTTCTAGAGTACTTCCTGAATTAATTTTTCACGCACAGGAGGACTGTGCATGAGTGTTTCTTAGCACAATGTTTGAAAACGTCCTTTTTGTTTTCACACCTGATACAGACCTTGACTGGGTGTGGAATTTAAGTTTAAATTTGTTTTCCTTCAGAATTTTGAAGATTGCGTTTTATTGTCTTTTAGTGACCAGTTTTTACTGATAAGTAGTTTGATGCTCATATGAATTATTTCTATGTAGGTAACCTGTTTTTGTTCTCTGAAGGACTTTTGTGTTAATGCCTTTTCATCATTGGAATTGGGAAATTTAAAGAAGATGTCCTTTTTTACTCATCCTGTAAGATATTTACTAGAAACTTTGAATATGTAGTTTATTTGTTTTAGGACACCTTTTTTATATATCTTTTTTTATTTCTTCCCTTATATAGTTTATGTATTTACTTACTTATTTTATGGGATTCAAATTATTCTGTTGTTTTGAAATTTTGATTTCCATGTTTTAATATTGTTTTTTAAAAGAGAGAAACTTTTGTTCTGGACAATTTCTTTGACTTTTTCTTCTATCCTTGTTAAATTGTTGATTTCAGCTATTTTTATATGTGGGAACACCTTGTACTTTGTAGTCACTTGTGCTTAACAGCTATCATCTTTAATCTTAGGATACTCATTAGGTTTTATTTTATTGTTGTTTATTTATTTATACATACATACATACATACATACATACAGGAGATTGAACCCAAAGATGCTTAACCACTGAGCCACATCCCCAGTCCTTTTTAAAATATTTTATTTAGAGATAGAATCTCACTAAGTTGCTTAGGGCCTCACTAAGTTACTGAGGCTGGCTTTGAACTCGTGATCCTCCTGCCTCAGGCTCCCGAGCCCCTGGGATTACAGGCATGGGCCACCAAACCCAGCTCATTCAGTTTTACTTTGGAGATTTTTCTCTACTTGGAATAACTTCCAGTTTGTTTATTCTGGTTCTTTTTTGGTGATGTTAGTTTTCTTTAGGTGTCTGATGATAGCTGTTTGCCTGTATAATTATGAGAGGAGAGGGTTTACTGATAGTGTCCTTTGTTTTTATAATTTTCCTTTGTATTTATGACAAGTTAGATTGACTAAATTAGGATTTGTAATGGTGAAATCAATACTCTTGAAAGCATTAGTTGAAATGCCAGGGGAAATGAAATTTAACATTTTTCCTCTCTCTGCTATTCTTAATTTATTCCTTTAGATACTTTCCAATATTATTTTAATATATTTTTCACTATTATTTTGTGTTTTAGTCAAATTTCACAGTATAGCCTCTTGTTGTTTGGTTCTATTTTGGAATTTCTTTCTAAAATAGTGTTATAATATTTACTGCCTGTTTACCCCAGGCAGATTATTACTACCTGCATTTTTTGTGAATTTACATGAAAATAGACATGATAGTGTCTGCCTCTTTACCTCACAGTGTGGTTGTAAGCACTACAAGATAATTTGTGTAGATAAGTGTTTTAAAATTATTTATTTTATTAATAAAAGAAATTGATATGGAAAAGCTGTAATAAAATTTGTGGCTTAGCATGTAGCTCATTGATAGAGTATATGCTTAGCATGCTTGGTTCCTTGGGTTTAATTTCCAGAACCCAAAGGGGGAAAAAGTTACAATTGTAGTCCTTACTTTGAATATTAGTACTTTTTCTCAAGCCCATATTTTTTGTAAATATATATTTTATTGGTTATTTTTAGTTATATATGACAATAGTATATACTATGACATAATTATTGGTTCCTAATATCTCCCCTTCTTCCCACCCTGTTCCCTTCCCTCTGTTGAGTTTTCTTTTTTATTTTTGGTACTGCAGATTGAATCCAGGGTGCTTAACCACTAAGTTACACCCCAGCTCTTTTAAATTTATTATTTTTAAGACAGAGTCTCATTAAGTTGCTTATACAGGTTGCTGAGGCTGGCCTTGAACTTGTGATTCTACTGTCTCAGCCTCTGGAGCTGCTGGGATTACAGGTATGCACCACTGTGCCTGGCTTCTATTGATCTTTCTGCTGTTTACTTATAAAACTACTTATAGTTTTTTTTTTTAATTAATGTCTTGTGGATGTACATGATGGTGAGATTCACTGTGGTATATTCATATGTTATGTACATATGAAAATTAGGTCAGAGTCATTCCACTGATTTTTCCTTATCCCATCTCTCCTCCTTTCTTTTTATTCCCCTTTGTTTACTCCTTTGATCTTATGATCTTAATTCTATTTTTATTAACTATCCCCCCACCCCCATTTTGGATTAGCTTCTCATTATCAGAGAAAACATTTGACCTTGGATTTTTTTGGGGAGAATGACTTATTTTACTTAGCATGATAGTCCCCCATGCCATCCATTTACCAACAAATGCCATAAAGTTATTCTCCTTTAAAGTAATACTCCATTGTGTATACATGCCACATTTCCTTCACTCATTCATCTGTTGAGGGGCACTTAGGTTGATTCCATACCTTAGCTATTGTGAATTATGCAGCTATAAATGTTGATGTGCTTGCATTACTGTAGTATGCTGATTTTAAATCCTTTGGATATATACTGAGGAGTGTGATAGCTGAGTCATATGGTGGTTTTATTCCTAGTTTTCTGAGGACTTTCCGTACTGTTCTCGAGAGTGGTTGTACTAATTTGCAGTCCCACCAACCACGTATGAGTGTACCCTTTCCCTACATCCTCGCCAACATTTATTGTTACTTGTATTCTTGATAATTGCCGTTCTCACTGGAGTCAGAGGAAGTCTCAATGTAGTTTTAATTTGCATTTCTCTAATTGCTAGAGATGTTGAATGTTTTTTTCATATATTTGTTGACTATTTCTTTTGAGAAGTGCCTGTTTAGTTCTTTTTCCCATTTATTAATTGGGTTATTTGTTTTTTTCGTGTTAAGTTTTTTGAGCTCTTTGTATATCCTGGATCTTAATGCCCTGAGGAGCAGGTGGTAAGGGTTTCTGAATCAATTCTTTTCAGTTATCTTCTTTCTAGATATAGTCTGATTTTATTTGTACTTTAATAAGTTGCTTTTCAGTAAATACCTTCTTTGAAAAGGAAAACAAAAGTCTTCCATATTGATATTATGTAGGATAAATGCTTTCCTAATCTTGGTTATTAGTAATATGTCAATGAAACTTTTTTCCGTATTTTTCTGGAGCAGTTGAAAAATGGTACGTATTTATTGAGATAATATGCAAACAGTATTGTTGGTGTTAGAAATAACAATAAAAAAATCATGTAGCAGACATGGAATAAAGTATTGTTGCACTGGGTATGGTGGTATATACCTGTAATCCCAGTAGCTTGGGAGGCTGAGGCAGGAGGATGGCAATTTCAAAGCCAGCCTCAACAACTTAGTGAAGCTGGGTCTCAAAAAAATAAAAAGGGCTGGGGATTTAGCTCAGTGTTAAAGTGCTCCTGGTTTCAATTCTTAGTACTAAAAAAAAAAAAAAAGTATTGCCTGCATTTTTCTCCTTGGTAGACCTAGGAGAGCACCTTACAACTTGGGTGTCCATTAGCATAGGAGGCATCTGCATATATATAACTCGCTTATTAAATTATCTTGTTCAAAGGTTAGTCTATACATCAATAGATCTGTTCTAGGTGACTATTTTGTTTTTTCAATTTGCTTAGTTGTATTATGGCCAGTGGTACTATTTGCTAAGAAGAAAGTTCATAGGAAAGTTAACCTTTTAAACTCTAAAGGTCTCAATCATAAAATTAACTAAATTGTAATAATATTAATCAAAGGCTTATTGTAATTTCTAAAATTTTATTTGCTTAATAATACTGTTTCCTTAAAACCTAAGAAATAGTCAGTATTTCAATACTATAATGAAGTACCTGAACTACTTTACAAGGAGAAAGGTTTTTTTAGCTCATGGATTTTAGAGGTTCAGTGGTATAGCATCTGCGTAAGCTCATTTTGTTGAAGGTTTTATAGTGGATGGCAGATAGTAATGGTGGGCAGCCTGGACCATCACATCTGGAACCAGGATCAGAGGAAGGATGGGAGGGGATGGGCTTGTTCCCTCTGTAACAATCCTCTTGCAAGAACTAAAGAGGTTCTATGGGAACTGTCTTCCAAGGGTGTACCCTTGAGAACCCAATTCCAAAATTTCTACTGCCTTGCCAAATCTCCAGTTGCAGGAGGTGCTTGGGGGACATTCAAATCACACCCAAATGATAGTGTTAGGTAGTCTGTTATAAATGTGGAAAGTCAATTCCTTGATAAATTAAAATGTTGTAAAGTATTATTTATTAATCAATTCAAGATGTGACTGTTTTGAAATTGGTACAGCTTTGAGAGGTGGTTTATTTATTTATTTATTTTTAAAACCCAAAACAAAAAATAGATTTATTTTTTGAGACTGGGTCTAGCTGTGTTGCTCAGGCTAATTATGGGCTCAAGTGATCTTGCCTCAGCCTCCCTAGTAGCCAGAACTACAGGGAAAACATGTTGATTGATGAAAATGCTGCGTGTATCTATGTTAAATCACTTTTTGTTGTAATAATATCAAACAAATTGAACTATTGTGTTCTTTGTATGTAACCAGTTTGAACTTTCAAACAACTTTTTTCTTGGCATATCTTGTACTTCTGGTTTCCAAACTTTATGGTTATCCATAAAGTTTGTCCTTTAAACGCTGTTTGTCTTGTATTCTGTGAAATGGTTTATGTTTAGATGAAGCAGAGTGTTAGTACTTGGCAGTTCTAATGTAGAAGTTTTTTATGTTTATAAATTGTCTCACAGGATAACTTAATTCTGCTGTGCAAAATATATGTTAGTATCATATAGATTGTGAGCCTAATTATTGTAGTGTGTGATTGTTGTGGTCTAGTAAAATGTAATAAGTTGTTGTGGAAAACAAAACACACTTTTGGGGTGCTTATCTAAGTCTGAAGGCCTTTCTTTCTCCTTTTGTGTATACATACTTATGTTCCTTTTATTCATGTTTTATTCTCAAAGTGACTAGAAATAAATTATAAAATGATTAAGGCTAAAGAAAATGACAGTGTGGTTTCCTGTTTACTATCCATCAGCAAGCTTTTTCCATTAAGTGTAACGAGCTGTGGTAGTGACTGTATAAACCACATAGTAAATTAGAGAAGCTCATTTTGACTGTTGAAGTTATAAAAGGAGGATAAACATAGGAAAATTAAATTTATTTTCTAATGGCATTGAAATTCTGAGATTTAACTAATGTATTTACAGTAATATGAAACTTATTTTGCTTATAGTTTCCATATATTCATTTTGAATTTTAACCTGGGAAACCAAATGGAGAGAACCATCAAGTGAAAAGCTTTTGTATGTAGTTGAGAGTTAGTTACAGAATTGTAAAGATGCTATTATACTCACTTAGCTCTTCCCAGTCACTTGAGTCTTTTGTGTTGACTTCATAACTTGTAGCTTCATTTAACTCACTTATTAATGTTAGTTACATTTTTTATTTTTGGCTGTGCTGGGGTTGGTACCCAGGGCTTTGTGCATGCTAGGCCAATAGTTTACCACGGAGCTATACTCCCAGCCCTTAATGTTAATTACTTTCAAAATTTTCTACATAGATGGTCAAGTCATCTGTGAAGATCTATGATTATGTTTCTTCCTTTCTAATCTTTATGCTTTTAATTTCTTTTTCTAATTGTATTTTCCCGGGTAGGATCTGGTGTAATGTTCAGTGAAAGTAGTGAGAGTGAATTTTATTTTTATTTGCCTTTTTTCATATTGGGAAAATATTTATCTTACCCCTCAGTACCATATTAGCTGTTACTTTGTTACTTTTCCATTGCTGGCATTTATTAGGTTGAGAAAGTCTCTTCTATTTTGGTTTGCTGAGTTGATGTTTTGGGTGGGTTTTTTGTTTGTTTGTTTGTTTTATCATTAATGGCCATTCAGTTTTTTTCCAGAATATTTTAGTGCCTCTGTTTAAATGACCATTTGATTTTTTCCCTATATTAATATGTTAACACGGTGAATTCTGGTTATTGCTGGAATAAATCCCATCTGGTTATGATTTTTTTTTTTTTTTTTTGGTGCTAGGATTGAGCCCAGAGCTTTGTACTTGCTAGGCAAGTGTTAACCTTTTTATTTTGATACAGAGTCTAGCTAAATTGCTGAGGCTGGCCTGGAACTTGTGGTCCTCTTGTTTCAGTATCCTAAGTACATGGGATTATAGGCATGTGCCACCTTGGCTGACATGTACTTTTTGCTTGTTTGTTAAATTTTGTTTTTTGTGGTGCTGGGGATTGAACCCAAGGTCTTATACATGTTAGGACAAGCACTCTAACACTGAACAACATTCCTAGCCCCTGTCATATATTTTCAAAAACATTGCTAGTTTGGATTTACTGATATCTTGCTGATCCTGTCCCCCCACCCCCATTCATTTATGAGTATTGATCTGTAGTTGACAAATAGCTGGGAAATATTCTTGCCTCCTTTATTTTTGAAGGAATTTGCATAGGATAGATTGTATTTCTTTCTTAAATGTTTGATAAAATTTATTGGTGAATCCATCTCTGTTAGAGCTTTCTTTGTGGGAAGAGTTTTTATAATCATTTTGTTTTCTTTAATAGGCATGGGATTATTCATAAATTGTTTCATTTCGTGTTTGGTAAATCTGTATTTTTCAAAGATTGTCATTTCATCCAAGTTGTTTATCTTTATTGGACATAAAGCTTTTTTAAAAAAAGATTTTCTTAATATTCCCTCATTCTTTTTTTTGGTACTGGGGATTGAACTCAGGGGTACTTGACCACTGAACCACATCCCCAGCCCTATTTTGTGTTTTTGTTTAGAGACAGGGTCTCACAGAGTTGCTTAGCAAAGCTTTGAACTTGCAATTCTCCTGTCTCAGCCTCCCAAAGTGCTGGGATTACAGGTGTGCGCCACTGCACCCGGCTCCCTTATTCTTTTAATGTTCTGGAAGATATGTAATAATATATCACCTTAATAAATTCTGATATTGGCAAATTACTTTCTTTTGATCATCTTAGTAGGAGATTATCCATTTTACTATTTTTTTCTAAGAGCCAACTTTTTACTTTGTTAACTTTCTTCATCCTTTTTTCCCCTATGTCATTGCTATTGTTCTTGTTATTTTAATTTGTACATTTATGGCTTCTTTTTTTTTTTTTTCCTACTTCCCTACAAAACACACTGAGAAAATTGGCTGTGAATAACTTGACTTTTTTTTTTTTGGGTCACATTTGGCAGTTGAAACCTTTCGGAGCCCCCTTTAACCCATTATTCATTCTGTGTTTTTAATAACCTATCTGATGTCCTTAAATTACCAGTTCAGAGAGTTCCGATTTCTATAGGAACTTAAGTTCCAACAGGTTCCGGGTGAAAGTCTTTGATTTTTGTCTTCCTGATTTTACAGTGGGCTGAGAGATTATGTTTTGGGAGTTCTCTCTTATTTCCCAGAATATAACTTTCCCTCTAGCACGCAACATAGTAAGTGGTACAGAATGGGTATTCTGTCAGCTCTTGAGGAATTGGGTCATTGCTGGCTTCCACAGGGCAGGTTCTGGGCTTGCCTATCTCCTAGTGTGGCATCTCCTAGCACATCATAGGTATTCAGTAATTTTTTAGCGGGGGTGGGTGGGTACCAGGATTGAAATCAGGGGCACCCAACCACTGAGCCACATCCCTAGCCCTATTTTGTATTTTATTTAGAGACAGGGTCTCACTGAGTTACTTAGTGCCTTGCTGTTGCTGAAACTGGCTTTGAACTCACAATCCTCCCATCTCAGCCTCACCAAGCCACTGGGATTATAGGGGTGAGCCACCACTCAATAATTTTTTAAAGAATCAACTGAATTGAGATTTTTACTTCACTTTCAGATGAGTGCGTCTTCTTTTACCAAGGCATTTCTCAGCCAAGAGAGTCAGAGCCCTGAGTGAGTCATTGAGTCAGGATCAGAGGGTTAATCATAGCCCAAAAAAGGTGCCCTGAGCCTGTTAGTTGATGGGCCATATATCAGATCTTGGGGGGAAATGGCCCAGATAAATCAAAGCCTGCCAATAATGAGCATATAACCCCCAGAGAGCAAAAATTGTGGATCTTGCTGAACTCCTGGGAAAAGAGAATAAAAAACTTGCCTTAATCAGATTTCTGGGCTTGAAAGTAGGGATTTTTGCAAGGATACTGTAAGCTCTGAATCAAGGACACCCCTCTCTTCCCCCACCCCAGCACTGAGAATTGAACTCAGGGTCACTTTAGCACTGAACTACATCCTCAGCCCTTTTTATTTTGAGAGAGGTTCTCTCCTTGGTTGCTCAGGCTGGCCTTGAACTTGAGATCCTCCTGTCTCAGCCTCCCAAGTGACTTGCAACACTATGCCTGCTTCATGGGCATTCTTTTTTTGTTGTTGTTGTTTTATTTAGGCTTACATGTTAACAGTGTAAATTGATTCATTGTACATAGACAGAGGATAACATACCAATTCTCTAGTTGTAAGTTGTATAGAATCACAACATATATGCAGTCATGCATGAAGTTAGGGTTATTATGACCAGCATATTCCACCACCTTGCTGTCCCCAGCCCCTTCCCCCCTTACACCCCTGTGAACAGAGATCCACCATTGTTCCCATGTCCTTCCCCATATCATGGATCAGCTTCCACTTATCAACGAGTACATTTGGCATTTGGTTTTCTGAGATTGGCTTACTTCACTTGGCATGATATTCTCCAACTCCATCTATTTACCTGCAAATGCCATAATTTTATTCTCTCTTATTGCTGAGTAATATTCCATTGTGTATATATACCACAGTTTCTTTATCCAGTCATCTATTGAAGGGCATCTAGGTTGCTTCCACGATTTAGCTATTGTGAATTGAGCTGCTATAAACATTGAAGTGGCTGCAGCACTGTAATACGCTGTTTTTAAGTCTTTTGGGTATAGACCTAGGAGTGGGATAGCAGGCTCAAATGGTGGTTCCATTCCAAGTTTTCTAAGGAATCTCCATACTGCTTTCCAGATTGGTTGTACCAATTTGCAGTTCCACCAGCAATGTAAGAGCGTGCCTTTTCCCCCACAACCTCGCCAACACTTATTGTTGTTTGTATTCTTGATAATTGCCATTCTGACTGGC
>PVHX01011291.1:0-65056 GCA_004024805.1 Geosciurus inauris
TTTTTTTTTTTTGGTACCGGGGATTGAACTCAGGGGCACTCGACCACTGAGCCACATCCCCAGCCCTATTTTGTGTTTTATGTAGAGACAGGGTCTCACTGAGTTGCTTAGTGCCTCGCCATTGCTGAGGCTGGCTTTGAACTCGCAATTCTCCTGTCTCAGCCTCCCTAAGTGCTGGGATTACAAGCGTGAGCCACTGCGTCTAAGGTTGGCACCAGGTTGGGGCTGACATGGTACCAGGCGGAGGAGAAGTGGGTAAAGTAGAAGGAAGGAATCTGTGATGATCTCACAACCCAATGACTACTAAACTATAGAATTGAGCTGAGAGACAATGTAGAGGAGAATCTGCTGTGTGGGACCACCGGAATATAGATGGTGTTTTTGAAATGGCTGATTTATGAGGTGCAGGCAGAGCATGACAAACCAGCTCTGGGCTGTGCTTCTCTCTGCTATGTTCCCTGGCCCTGGCTGCTGGCCTTCCTCTGGTTCCACACCCTGACACCCCAACCCCGTGCAGCATTTGCCCTCCCTCTGCCTGACCCCCTCCTTGCTTTCCTGGCAGGTTCACCAAGAAACAACTGGGTCTCCATGGCAACGTGGAGACAGCTGAAAGATGGCAGCTAAATGCAGCTGCCCCTCATTTAATATCGACTCTGGCACTGACAGAACAGATAATGGGCAATAACACACCATTATGTTGTGGGAAAATGAAATGCTTTAGCAAAAGGCTGTCATGCTGGGGGGATTTATTTGTTACTGTACCAGCAACAATTTCTCTGTATGTCCCTTCCTTTCTTTTTATTCCTTCTTTCCAATGGCAGAGTTTCTCTCTTCCTCACTTCTCATTGCTCTTTTCTATAGCTTTTCTTTTCCCTTCTTTCTTTTTCCAACCTTCCCTCTATGTCCCCCTCCCCCCGAATCACTTATAGGTGTGCGTGAAAGCACATATATAATAAAAGCAATTATTTGCATAATGACTTACAAGTTACAAAGCATTTTCAAACCCTAACATGGCTTTTTTTTTTTCTCCATTAGGGTGATGAGAAAACCCTTTAAGACCAGTAGGGCCTGGATGCCAATATGTATTTTGCAGATTTTAAAAGGGGCTCGGAGAAGTAGAACAATTTGCCTAAATTTATACAAGTGAGTGTTAGAACCTTTATTCCAAATCAGATTTTCTGGCCTGGAGACAAGACTTTTCCTACTACATGGGAGACCTCAGAGCCACCAATTTTTATTCAATTTAATGAGAGCCTGTTTTATTTATAAGTTTTGTTAATAATCTTCAGTGCCAGAGCAAGTGTCCGAGGCCTTGGGTTTTCAGAAGGTGTTTGGATATTTACTTCTAACACCAGCCTCTTCTAGCCAAGTGGTCTTCAATTATTGAAAAGATTGGGTAGTTTTTGGTTTCACTTTTATTTTTTAAGCCCAATGTGTCTTACCTGCTCATTCCGTCCATTGTACCATTATGTAATCATGTGATCTTGACATGCAGATGGGAGACAGTGTACTCTACTTGAAAATGGGGCATTTTCAGTGGCTGCTAATTTTCTGTTTTGCCAAAGACCATGATATATGGAGGCATTGAGGGCATTGCTGATGGTTTTGGAGCGAGGAGAGATCTTCTGTATGCTGCTGCTGGTGATGAAGCTTTTTTTCTTAGATCTTCTTGTCTGGACCATCACAGAACTCACATCTTCTCTTAAATGCCATATAATGGGCTCTCTAAAGTCTAGAGACATTTGAGATCAGGTTCTTGAGTTCTTTGTGTCTTGGGAGAAAGTTTGCAAGTTGATCAAGAATGGGTCATTTCTGACCCATTCTGGTCATCCAATCAGTCATTTCTGGTTATGATTGATAAGGAAGGAACAGAATAACAAAAAATGTATATGGGCACCTCTAGGAGGTGCATTGTGAGTAATGCATACCGTGGTGTTTTAATCGTAGATGATTTATGCTGATTAAGAAAGTAATGTTGAGCCAGGTGCAGTGGTGCATGCCTGTAATCCCTGCACTTTGGGAGGCTGAGACAGGAGAATTGTGAGTTCAAAACCAGCCTCAGCAACAGAGAGGCACTAAGCAACTCAGTGAGACCCTGTCTCTTACATAAAACACAAAATAGGGCTGGGCATGTGGCTCAGTGGTCGAGTGCCCCTGAGTTTAATCTCTGGTACCAAAAAAACAAACAAACAAAAGAGCAATGTTGTATTTCACAGCAAAGACTTTTGACTTGAGATCCCTTAGATCCTTGAAATGTATAAGAAATTTTATATAGACAAAGCGATATAGTAGAGTGTACAATATATACCAGCTTTAAACATACTAACTGGGGTTTTGGCTCTGCCACTTTCTAGGCATGTAACTTTAGATAAATTACATTCTCTGGGGATGGAATTTTTGAGGCAGTCTGGAAATCAAACAAGAATTGCTATTCTGTATTATTTACCCTTCTGTCTCTAACTCCTTATTCTCATTCCTGTACACAGAAATCTTGCAGGTTTTTCTCTCTGGCAGCCATACCCATATTTTGCTGTGGAAACTCAAGTAGGCTGCTGGCAAATGTTGTCTGGTGGTAAGGAAGCTTAAGAAAACAGGTTGCTGATATTACAAATCATCTTTGGTTGCTATTGCTTGGTTTCTGTCCCTGTGTGGTTATTTCTAGTGGATATTACTTGGAGTGAAAAGAACCTTAGTGCCTATCATACAGTCATGCAATGTTAGAACTGGCAGGACCCAAAGATTATTCCACTTCTGTAGACTACCAGTGCAAATCCTTATTATACAGAAAGTCAATCCTTGGCCAAAGGCCTGACTTGCCAACCAAGCCTCTTGTTATCTTGTTCCTCTACCTCTTTTGATTTTCTTGATTACTTTCAATTCTCAAGTGGATTTGCTGCCATCCCCCAGCCAGAGCCAGAGATGGTGTAATATAAAGATAAAAAAACTATAAAATAAAACAAAGTGCCTTTTCCAAAAAAAAAAAAAAATAAAGATAAAAAAACTAATGTTTCCTTGGCATTTACTGTTTTAATAGTTATTTTATTCTTTGAAAGCTAAAATGACTGATTCAGGAAGTGAGCACTTCAAGGATCAAGAAACATTTTTAAATGTTTTATCATTCTAATAAATTTTAAAATTGCATTTTCAAATTTAGAAGTCAGCTCAGAAATTTCCCCATTATCTGATTTTTCGTCATTATTCAAAGGAAATGTAAGAATAATAATTCCTTTATCTAGCTTGTCAGAATTTTAGAAGTTCAAAGGCAACTGTGAATCTAAAGCTAGCCAAAGATAAAGGGGCACAACCTTTCAACCAGAGGAGAAAATTACCTCTTAGTCTATGTACTCTCTTCCATAAGAAAGGAAGGGCCTAAGCCAGGGAACTTTGGACTTATTCTGAATACCAAATGGAAGGTCAAAGAGCTGGGCCAGAAACAGCAAATGTTTTTGATGGAGAGTGTTGGCAGAAGTCAAATCACACTGAGCAGGAGACAATGGCAGGACAGAAGTTTCCTGAGAGACCCCAAAGAAGGAAATTCTAATAGAATATCCAGTTATCTGATAGATAACCAGGGGAATTTAGGGTACAAGCAATGGCCTCAAGAGAACTAAGCATATTTTACATTTAGACATCAGGGAAAGGATTTTCAGTAGCCAGTATCTCAGTAGATATCCCATAGTAGTGGTGAAATAACTGATATTCATAAAGATCACAAAATCCTAGCTACACTGGGTTGGATAGATCCTAGTGATCATCTGGCTCAGGGCTACACAGAGTGTTTCTTGTAGATCAATGCTGATCAAGAACTATTGTTTGCTTATCCACATGAATATAAAAACCAAAACTGAGAGTAAACATTTAGCACCTCCACAGCCATTCCATGGGTGGGGAGCTCCAGGTGAGATATCCAAGGGCTGGTCTTGTTCATCAAGGCATCTTACAGCTCAGTCTTTCCGTACTCACCTGGTGAGTCACACATGACCTGCGTTGTTAGCTCTCCTCGGTGGGGCATGTATTGATCTGGGTGGACTAGAAATTAAGGAACAAAATAAAATTGGATCTTCATCAAGAATATTTTGGGAGGGGTTGGGATTGTAGCTCAGTGGTAGAGCACTTGCCTCACATGCGTGAGGTTCTGGGTTCGATCCTCAGCACCACATATAAAGCAATAGAATAAAGATATTGTGTCCATCTACAACTAAAAAAATATTTAAAAAAAAAAAGAATATTTTGGAAAACCCCGATCTAGTTAAAGAACCACCTTTTACATAGGAGAAAATAGATGGTTTATATAAAGAAATCCGGAAATTTAGTGGCAGATCAGAATGATCAACAAAATTTTATTAATTGAGCAAACTGCCTGGTTTACTCTGATGGGAAAAGTGTGCAACACATTTTTAAAATATTTCCTCTGTGGCTCATGCTTGTAATCCCAGCACTTTGGGAGGCTGAGACAGGAGAATCACGAGTTCAAAGCCAGCCTCAGCAACGGTGAGGCGCTAAGCAACTCAGTGAGACCCTGTCCCTACATAAAACACAAAATAGAGCTGGGGATGTGGCTCAGTGGTCGAGTGCCCCTGAGTTCAATCTCTGGTATTAAAAAAAAAACCAAAAAACATTAAGCATGTGAAAGCTTTGGCTCTTTAAAAGGTTAAATCATTCCTCTATGGACTCTATATATCAAATGAGGTTTTGCTATGTATATGCTTACTGTATATCACCCTACAGAAAACATATCTTTTGTATTTGAAGTTTGTTGAGCTCTTGAGGCACTATTTTGTTTCTGGGGATTCTTAAAGGATAGAGGCCACGCTAGATGGCAATTTTCTGGGTCAGTTTTGCCCAAGGCACTCCGTAATTGTAAATTAGCTAGTGAAAGAGCTCTTGTGGGCCCTTAGGATGCAATTTAGGGCACTAGAGTGGTAATCGACTAGCTGGGGGTTCAGCAGCTAGTGGAGCTCCAGGGCTGCAAAGCATGACTAAGTCTCCTTCGTTGCCCAGTTTTCTAGTGTGGATAGAGCTTAGGTGCATCCTTGTAAGAGCCTATCCTCACTTCTGTCAGGATCTTGGCAGAATCTTGACAAATATAGGTATGCTGGTCCCACTTACCTGGTTAGGTGAACTGCCTATCCCTTATGGATTGAGATTTTGAAACACCTGGAAATAGTATCACAACACTACAGATAGTGTCACAATACCACAATAAAACAGTATTTTATTTGCATATGGCTGCATTTGTATCTCATTGGGTCATCAGGATAATCCTACAGAAGTAGGCAGAAAAACTATCTCTAGCTCCTTTGTGATAAATAAGCAGAAGAAAGACCAAAGTAACGAACTGGTATTAATTTTATCCCCAAGTTCAAAGTACAGCCCACCCCCATCTCCATCTCTGCTGTCACTATTCATGTCCAGGCTAACATTGCCTCAAACCTGACAACTGTGGAAGCCTGCTGGCAGTCCTTTCTGCCCAACTCTTAGCCCCTCTAGTTGATTATTTACATACCATTCAGAGTCATCTTTTAAAGAATAAATCATACCACATCCTTCTAAGCTTTGAAACTTTTTTGTAGCCGAATCCCTTGACAAGGTTTGCAAAGCCCAGCATTACCCAGCACTTGACCATCTTGCCCCCTCCTCTCATGCTTCTTTCCCCTTACTCTTGATGCGGTTTCTCTGTCAGCCATCCAACTGGTCAAGATCTTTCCTGCCCTTGCCTGTCTGTTCTCCCACAGCCTCTACAGCTAACTTGCACTCATTGGCATGAGTGCAAATCTGATTTCATTGACATGAGTGAAAATCTGATTTCTCAAGAGGTCTTCCCCAATTTTTCAGTCTGTGTTAGCCCTTCACACTTTCTCTTGTCTCTCAGTACCCTGATGTTGTCTCTAGAGAGCTGAAAACATTTCAGAGCCATGTCCAGCTATCGGTTTCTTTGTCTGAGTGCTGTCTCCCTCACTAGACTGCAAGGACAAAGTCCATGGCAACTTTGTCCACTAATAATAACTAGCACCCAGCTCATTGCCTGCCTTGGAGCTGGCCTGCTGTAAATATTTGTTAAATAAAAAATGAGGAGATGATAGATCCAGGAAGGCACAGGTGGGTCAGGGGGGTATGAGTCAATGCCACATTGCCTCTGAAATAATTTATAGTTCCCTTTGGTTTTGTCCTTACTTAAAATGCAGCTGAAGGTTCATGACAGAGGTTGCAATCTGGTGCACAGTAGGAGCTTAAGCAATGTTTGAATAAATGAATTAGTATGTAATGAAAGAATGAATGACATTGATATCTGTTTACAAATGACATTGAGTTCTCTATGTGTTTGTGGTGTTGGAATGCCGTTGTCACCAAGCCATACTATGGACCTTCCTGCTTTTAGCGCTTTTTATGTCCCTAAACCCACTCACACTACTACACTCGAACCCAAATAGCTTCTGACCTAGCATTTTCTCTTTTTCTTCCTACTACCAAATTCTGTTCTGCGTGAGGAAGCAGCTTGGTTAGAAAACAAAAGCCCTGGTATTTTTTTTTCCCTGAAAAATACCATCAGGACAGAGGCTATGATTAATACACATAATTGAAACAAATGGCAGCTAACTGCAGAAAACCATCTCCCAGCTGTTGGAGGAAGGAAATTGCTGACAGCCGTTCCCCATTGAGTGGCTACCCAAAGAGAGGAGCTAGCAGGAGAGAGCACACACTGCCAACCCACATCACTTTGGGCCTGTTTGGGGCCAGAGATGCCCCTTGGGCTCTATCTCCCATGTGACCTTCGCCATAAAATAGTAATGTCATCAGCTTTTAGTGCTGGGGCTTAGAGCCAGGCTTTCCATGGCTAGGGAGGGTCGTTGCATTAGGCTCTGTCCTGCAGAGTGGACATTTGGAATCCCCGTGGTCCAGTAAACATCATTGCAAACCCCAAGTTGATCTCCTTCTAAGAAGACAGGATGCTTCTGGGCCTTTCAGATTTCTTCTTCCATCCTTTCCTTGCTCATCTCATCTTTCCCATGTCAAGGATACAGGGACCTGAAAGAAGGAAGAAGGCCTGGGTTCCTGCTCTGAGTCAGCTTTGAGCAGATCTCCCTGGGCTTCATTCTCTTCCGTCTGTGTCAAAGTATCAAACCAGAATATCACTGTCCCCTTAATTCTAAGAGTCTGCATTAGAACAAAAATATACAAAGTAGAGGTAAATATTATAAATGCCTATAAATTGTTATCTGTCATCTTTTTTTTGTTTGTTTGTTTTGTTTTGTTTTGGTACTGGAGATTGAACTCAGGGGCACTCGACCACTGAGCCACATCCCCAGCCCTATTTTGTGTTTTATGTAGAGACAGGGTCTCACTGAGTTGCTTAGCGCCTCGCCATTGCTGAGGCTGGCTTTGAACTGGCGATTCTCCTGTCTCAGCCTCCCTAAGTGCTGGGATTACAGGTTTGAGCCACCGCACCTGGCTCCTCTGTCATCTTTATCTTCCTATCTGTCATCCTTATCTATTTTCTTTCTCCTCTTCTTCCCTGTCTTCTATTTTACACCTGATACCCAAAAATGATATGCTCTGGCATCTGGATTAACTAATATGTAGTCCAGGTACAGGAATGTATCAACCTATAAATCAGAACCAAAGAAACCTCAGCTTGGTCCACTCAGTGCCTCTCAGTGTCTCTAGGCCAATCCATCAGTTATGAATGAATTTTGCTTTGACATGGCAAAACCAAAACAACTCAGAAGCCTAATATTCGAGAAGCAGAGGCTTGGCCTTAGGTGTGCATTTGATAAAGCTCTTTCCTCTAGGTCTTTAGTGCCACTTGACACATATTCACCCAGCAAACCTACATAGGCAATGCTAAGACAGTGAGCATGGAAGTCAGGCCTGAGTAGTCAGGCCAGGTAGTCCACTGAAGGACAAGGTCAATGCTCCAGCTTTGGAATTCAGTGCACTGCAGTTGCCCTTCCTCTGGAAAACTGTGCATTCTGTGAATGCTGACTGTGGATGTGCCCACACTGAGCATCAGAGCCTGGAAAACAGCCAGGAAAGAAGGTTCTCCCAGGAGAACAAACCTTAGGGAGCTTCTTCTATGTGTTCTGTACTGTTTGCATCATTTCATTTTATCCTCAAACAATCCAAGAAGTAGTGCTTTCTTTTCTTCTGGGGGGCAAAAAAACAACAACTGAGGATCAGAGAAATGAACTGATTTTATTCAAGGTCACTCTGTTAGTTGAGGGCACTGGTTGTCACATTTTTCAGTGCTTTGGTGCCAAAGAAGAAAAAGTAATTTCTTTCTCCAAATTTCTTAAGGGGACTTCTGTAGGGAATCAACGAGGAAAAAGACATTTTAGAACTTCAGGAATTTTGCTTCTCTCTCTGTCTTTCTGATGAGTCCTGTGACTTTTTCTAAGACTCCCTAATGCAACAGCTGTGTTCAGTCAATCCGGAACCTTCTGCAGCTGATCTTCAAACCCATTGCTATTGTCGTGGAGATCATTTCCTTGAGGAATCCATAAGTGGGGGAAGAGCACCATCTAGAAACCAGAGGTCTTTACAGGCTGCTGGTTTTTCCCCAGAGCTCCTCCTCTGCCTTGAGAATCACAAGCTATTTGAGAAATCAAAAGTCATTGAACATTAGGGAAAGGCTGAGGAGCCTTGCCATCTGTCACTGTTACCTGTACTTATCGATGGTCCTGCTTCTCGAATTGTGCTCTGAGTTTTCCATTTATTCTTGTCGTATTTTTGTGTCCCATCCACAGAATTTATATGTAGAAGCACATCTACGAGGTGGTGTTTTGAGGTGGGGCCTTTTGGAGTTGATCAGAATTAATGAGATCATGAAGGTGGAGCCTCCAGGAAGGGACCAGTTCACTTGCACAAAGAGGAAGAGACCAGAGCCCTTTCTCTAAGCCATGGGAAATTATAGCAAAAAGATGGCCATCTGCGCACTAGGAAGGGGGTTCTCACCAGACACCAAATCTTCTAGCACTTTGGTCTTACACTTCTCAGCCTCTAGAATTGTGCAAGATAAATATTTATTGTTTAAATCACCCAATGCATATTGTTCTAATCTTGTTATTGCAACCCAGACTGACTAATTACACTGCCTTGTAGGTGAAATGGGGCCTAAAGCTATCTTACAGGCATAGAGTCACTATTTTATTCCTTTAGCAATAGCTAGCAGGTTGGTATACTGATGTTAAATCTGAAAAAAGGAGAAAAACGCCAAATGCATTTGAAAATACATTGAAAAAGTTATTCCAACTTTTGCACACTTTTTATCATTTCAGACAAATGCAGATAGAATGTTTACTGGGGTGTTACCCTGGCTCTTTATGCAATATTTGTAGAGCACAATCCTTAGCTGCATGCAGATAATGTGTTAGGGGGCTAGAAAAATAACCTGCTTCAACTGCTTCGGATTTATTCTCCCTTCCTCTTGTGTCTTTGTTCTCAGTAAGCACATTAATATAGAGCAGCTAGCACATGAACTCTTCTTTCCTAGAAGTATCTGGGGATGCTACCCCAGAGCAAGGAAGATCTGGTTGAAAGGAGAACACTGATGGAGTAGGCACAGGCTTTCGCAGAATGAATGGTGTCTGTTGGCATCTGGGAGTTAGAGAATATGGAGGAAGATGAAAAGACTCTCTTAGTTTATGGTGCCGGAAATCACACTGAGCACCAAGTCTGGTGATGATGCTGATCGTCATCATCTGTCAAGTTCTTCATTATAAGCCAGGCTCTGCTCTGAATGCTTTACAAGTTGTATTTCATTTTAAACTCACTACAACCCCAGGTGAAATCTATGGCTATTTTTTATAACATTCAATTTATAGGCAGAGAAACTGAGTCTTGCAGAGTTTAAGTAACTTAAACGAAGTCACAAAGGCAAATAATTAGAATCAGGATTCAGAGCTTTCCTCAATTCCCTAGGAGACACCGGTTAAGGACTATGACCTTGGAGGTTCCCATTTTTACTCCACCATGGAGTCCTTTGTGGTATGAACTTCCTTTCTTCCTTACCATCAGGGTAAGGAAGAACGTGGGCTGGGGCAAAGACAGAATTTGAGCCCGGTTTGGTCTGGTACTAGACCTAAAATAGGTAGAGAATTAGCACCATTTTAAACATAAAATGGTGTTCTTTCCCGGCCCCAGAGTTACCTATTTCACAGCACCTAGAGAAATGTATCTCTGTGTTCTAGATGAGAAGCAGGAAGAAATAAGACGGCACTTTTTTTCTCTCTTCAGTAAAATCCCTTTAATTTTGACTTCATGAGTTGTATATTTTTCCTAATTTAGCCATACTAAGCTAAAAATTTTCCCTTGCACAGTGTGGGTGGAGAGGAGGATTTATAAAACAAAAAAAGAATGGTCAGTCCATTCTGTGGGGTCAAGTCAACAAATTAGTACCTCTCTAACTCAGAACAATTATTTATATTCAAATAACAAATACACTAATTACAAAGAATATTCATTTTTTAAATGTCCTACAGGAGTCCCACACAGGTACAGCATAGCATTTTTCTACTTTTATGTCCTTGGAGATAATAAATCAGTATTTCTCTGAAAAAAGCATTTGTTATTTTTTTTTAATTCAATCACACTGAACTTACTTCCAATTAGAAGGAATTAGTGAGATTTTATTCTTTTAAATTGAACATGAACAGTATTGTCTTGGCTTGAATAATTAACTTTCACCTGGATGCCCTCTGTACTTGGGTTGATGCAGTTGCTGCTCGCAACTGGGTGTAGCTTTCAAAATGCCGCCATCTTCAAGCAAGATGGATTGATGTTTCTGAAATAAATTTGGATGTTTGAATATGGGACAGTAGGGTTGCCACTGTAAAGGTGGTGGACTCTTAAAGATGTATGTTGTGGGTGCATGTGTACAACCTATTAGTGCTAAAACATCGATTCCACGAGATGGGCCTTTTCTGGTTGGCAATCAACGAAGGGTTTTTGCATAATTTAACATTAAGGTGTAAAATGAGATGGAACTGAGTCAGTTCCCTATGGTCTTGTTGAATGAGTGATGACATGGAGAAGTGTAGTCCTTTTCTAGATGCTTTTCTTCTCATCCAAGACAAAACCCATGCATGGCTTGGAACAGTCAACAAGCTTGGTACAAAAATGGCCATGATAGGATTGAAGGGCTCACTTCCTATATCTTATACCACATTCCACAGACCTTTGGAGAAACATTTCATTACATACAATTCATGCTATTTGTATTATGCTCCTTTCTATTCTATTCTGTCACTTAGTCTCTACAACAAGTCCAGGATTTACAAATTATTATTTTTTTTTTCTAATTTGCTGATGAGTAAACTAGGACTGAAAGAGGTGATGTAATTTGCTGAGAATCACATGACTTCTAAGGCATGGCATGATTCTGACTGCAAATCCTGAGCAATGCTTGGGCCCTGCTTTCCTTTTTGCCTTCTCTGTGTTGATTCTATGCTTTGGGGCTGTAGAACTAAGAGTTCACGAGAAATTGTGATTCTGTTCTGTAGAATTCTTCAGTGGTCTGCAATATCAGTCCTTCCCTCTTTCCAGTCCAGAGGAAGAGTTGTTTTAAAATGGGTGACTGTTTACTTAAGAAAAGCCTCTGGAGGTCTCTACAGTGTAAAAAATTCCTTGTGTCCATAGGCATCTGATGACTCAAATTGTCAGTTGACTTGTTTAGGGACATGTTTTAGCTTTCCTTGCTTGCGTCCTTGTGCAGACAGCATTTACAAGTGGTTATGGCGGTCAGCCATTCATTTGTGGTAGATAGTCAGCCTATCGTAGAAACAATTGGCTACATTAGCCCTACCCTGCCTCACCCCCAATTGGGAAATAATAAAGCAGTGACTGGCAAAAAAGTTCCTGGTGGAGGGCACCCAATTGACATTCAATGAATCATTGATTATTGTGCCTTTGGCTTTTAACCCACAGTTCGATTTCCTCTGGACTTAGTTGGGAGCAGATACCTGCAGACTTGTTTGTTTTATGTATATAGCTGAATAGTCAGAATGCCAGATCCTCAAATAGAAGTTGGCTACGTGTTATCAAGTCTGAATTGGCAGTTGCTATCAGTTGTAATTTAAAGGACTCTGTAAAATTCCTACACCACAAAAATACTTCTTTTGGGGCCTGAAATTCCATAATTATGGCTTGGTGTCATTGAATGGATCAAAGACCCCTCCTTTAAAAAATGAAATTGCCCTTATCCAGAGTGATATCTGTCATGTTCCTGGCAGAACAGGTGCTTATCAAGCACTTGAGAGAGAAGAAAGATATGGGTAAAGGAGGAGATGGAAAAGGTTCTCCACTGAATGACTTTATTGAGAGTTTGTCTGGCAACAGGGGCCTGTTGCACAGGGACAGGCATGGCCCTGGATACTGCACAGTGGGGTTATGCTCTCTGCTGTCATCTGTTGCTGGGAAGAGGCTCATTTGGCCTTCCCAGAAGAAAATTGTGGAACCTATCAAAGTGAACTGGTCATTACAGGAAGAGAAAACTCTGGATGAATTTGGAGATCAGTAAGCCAAGCAATTAGAGGTAGCCCTGGCCCTGGACTCTGGTGTTGGAGTTGGAGCCTTCCTGGACAACTAGCCCTGTGGCTAGTTAATATACACATACATACACAAATCTCCTGATTCCTTGGCTTCCTATTCCTTAGCTGCAAAATGAGAAGGTTTAATTGGAGGGATCCCAGAGTTCCCTTCTGGGTGTGAAGAACATAAATTAGGAAACAAACAAACAAACAAACAAACAAACTTGTATCTGTACTTAATGAAAAATCACAAGGGATTATTTTTCTTCTCACAATCCATAGGTCATAGAGTCAAATCAAGAAACTCATAGGACTGCTGCCCTCAAAGGTATTAATATGATAAGATACCATGGCCAGCACTGAGAGGTAAAGGCTATGTTGTGGGGTTTTATTTTGTTTTGTTTGTTTTCACTTGTGATTGATAGAAGACTAGGGATGCTGATATCCCTTGCTGAATAGTTGCTGACCTCCTTGTACTTACCAAGGAGGCACGTACTTCTGGGACTTAGCTGGGTTTCCTGCATCTGGTAAGGTCTTACACACAGAAGCTGAAAGGGAATCTTTCTTGCCTCCAGGCTGGGAGGATACGGGTCAATTCCTCCATTGCATGTGAAGGATATCAGTCATGACCTTGGGATGTCCTCAGGCCTGAATGCCTGTAAGGCTAAAGTGGACCCCAAGTCTTCAAACCAGGCATCCACTTGTCAGTCATACTTCATGTGCACATGAGGCTCAAGGTTACCCTGGTGAGGCAGTATAGGACAGTGGTAAGGGATGAATGAAATTCATCCCTGGATGAATGAAATCTTTGGGTTCAACTAAACCTAGTTTTGAGCCCTGATTCTTCCTTTTACCATGAACAGGTTACAAAGCCTCAACTCCTGCACTATATAATAGCACTTATCAATCATTTGTGATGCTTCAGTGAGATAGTCCAGGCAAGTAGGTAAGCATGGTACTCAGCATGTGGCCAGCTTTCCAGAACCAGTAGCTCCCTTATTATATGGTGCAGCCAGAGAAGCAACTTGTAAGAGAATAAACCACATGGAGTATCAAACTGAGAGAACCACTTAGAAGGAGAGGGAACCTGACCGTCAGCAACACTGAGTGTTCTCATGTTTATCTTCCTTTATGTAGCTCAAGATATGGTGAGGTCTAACCACAGTGTATGCCTCCATTTCACCTTTCCAGTAATAGGGAGACTGAGTTCCTGTTCTATCTGGTAAAGCACCAGTGTCTGTCCACAAGGACAGGGAAATGAGATACATCTTTCACAGACCTGAAGAAAGCAGTCATTACAGATGATTCCTAAACCATCCAGAGACCTGAAGGGGTGAATCAGTATCTTTTCCTTTAAAGTGAATACCAAAACTTAGCAGAAAAGAGCTCATTCTCTTGGCTTTCAGGGTTATATGTTTGTTTACAATTAATTATTTTGCAAAACATTGAGAATGCTCTGACCCCTATGTGAATACTTACATATCCTCCCCAGATGGTCTATGGTAATGTTAGATCCATGTATTTCAGATGAGATTGGAAAGGGATGTGATGGCCAAGCAGTGATAACATGGGACCTTCAGAGGGCTGTCTCTGCAGTAGGATAGATCCAGGGGTTGGCTGCTTATGTTATGGAAGGGAGGAGCTTCTATTTAGAGAGCACCTGAGGTCAAGAGCATTCTCAGCACTTGGGATGCCCGTCAGGGCTCATGGAGAGTGGAGAGACATTTTATATAGCACAAGTCATTGCATGCCAGAGCTTTTCCTCCTTTTTTTTATCCTCTTTATTTTCCCCCTGCCAGCATGGTTCTCAGATTTATTAACAGCCCTTTCATGCCTTCTGCAGCCATCAGGGAGAAGAATAAAGAGGACTGGGAGAACCCAATCTTCTTTTGCTTAGCCTTCTTCACTGTCTTGGCTTGTCTTTTGTTTCATCGTCTTTTCCTTTTTCCTTTGATTCCTTCCTTTTTTTTTTTTTAATCCCTATGTTTGAATGCTCTGCATGAGGCTAGAGTTTCTGTTTTGTCCCTCTCTCTTCATTTACCGTTTTTAATTGTTTTGGTGCTGTTGTTTTTCCCCTGGACTTTACCACAGTGGGAAAGGTCAACTGTCAGAAGACGTACTGTACACCACTGATAAGGCCTTCAGGAGATTGGATTTGAGTCTGCTAAGCAGTTTTCTCTCACTGAATTCATAGAGTTTACACTGCTGCAGGGAGAGGGAACAGAGAAGCTCAATGGGTGGGAAGGCCACACCTGTCAAGAAAGCAGCTTACCCTGAGAGCACTGAGCATCCTGCCACTACCTGGAGCCCTTCTCCAGTGGCAAATGCTGCCCAGGGCCCCTTACTACTGGGGCATTCACAAAAAAGGTGCATCTGCATGAGATACACATGCAGGAGACCTTGGAGAAGGGACTCAACTGGGAATTAGGCATCCAGCTTATCAAAATTCCGAAGTTGTCCCTTGTTATGTTTCCACCCATAGTTATTTAACTCACTTATATAAAAATCAGAAATCCTGGATTCTGATCTTGGTTCTATTGCCAATAACTTTGGGAAAACAATGAACTATGCTATGCTTATAAAAAAGAAGTAGAAAATGTAGTTTCTAAAGTACCATCTACAACTAATATTTATATTTCACCTTACCAATTCTGTCTGAGAAATAGAAAGCCAAGGGTGTGTCCATCCTTGAACCTGGCTGTGAAAACTAGTTAATTCCTTGTTCTGAAAATGCCTTGAGATCAAACTCAAGTCAGAGTTCTTCAAATTCATCCATATAACATACCTATCAAAAATTTCATGATAGAATACTGTGGAGTTTTTAAAGAAACGGTGTGTATCTTCTGAAATGGGGAAAAAGAATAAATGGTATGAATAATGATGCTGTAGAGTTACATGATTTCTTATGTGTTTTCAAATCACAAGTACCTGGCTTAAGGACATTCCTTACCTTAGCCTACCTAAAAAATAAATCTGACAGGACTCTTGTTTTCTCCATTGACCTAGCATTTGACAATCTCTCTCAATAAAGCTTGCTGAATGAGTGAATAAATGATAGAATGAGTAAATTAAAGCCTTCAAATGACACATAGTCAGCCATATTTATTTGGCTGTCACTAGTGCCAAGTGTAATAATGCTTGAGTGCAATAAGAAGTTTTGGTAGAAAAAGTTGGCCGTGAGAGGTATGTGATCTGGTTGTATTGGTAGTTCCTCTGTCTTGTCATGAATAAGGGAATCAGGCTAGATGATGGTTTGAAAAAGAAATTGGAAGAGAGTTGCTGTCCAGATTAGCAACCACAGAGGCACTTGAGGATCCCACAGTGGGCTGCTTAGCTCCTGATCTGTGTCCCTTACACAAAATGCAGCTCTTGTTGGAGGAGGAACAGCTAGGATGTAACGAGCCAAGTCTAACCTCAATTCTAAATTCCCTCATTGTCAATTATTATTATTCTTCTAATTGGACAGCCATGAACCCCTAAATCTTAGCTATTCTCCTTGAAAACTACAGATAATAATAACTAAATATGTTGTTGTAAAGATTGTATGAAAGATCGTCTGCATAATACCATGCTTGAGCTAAAGCCCCTGACATAGTCAGCTTCAAAAATGATAGCTGTCCAGGCACGGTGGCGCAAGTTCGTAATTCCAGACACTTGGAAGGCTGAGGCAGGAGGATCGCTAGTTCAAAGCCAGCCTCAGCAACTTGAGGAGGCCCAAAACAATTCAGGGAGACCCTGTCTCAAAATAAAACAAAGAGTAGCTCAGTAGTAAAGCACCCCTCAGTTAAATATCCAGGACCAACACAAACAAACAAAAAATGATAGCTGGAACCATTGCTATTGCCATTACCGTCATTACCACCTCCCTATCAAAAGAATTACAAACATTTTCTGGCATATAAAGCAGCATAATAATGCCCACTCTCTAAGGCAACATTTGTGAAGGGCCTCTTGCTATGCCAGGTACACAGTAGAGCAGCAGTAAGTACTAGCTCCTATCCATTCATTTTCTTTTTTGATGCCTTCCTATTTTACTACTTCAGTTGAGGTTGGAAGGGCATCGTTGCTCTTTTGTAAAGTGGCCCAGTGTCATTGAGGGGTTCTTGAGAGGCTTTCGCAGGTGGGTAGTCTTCACAGGTAAGGCATAGGTGGTGGTTTTGCAGGGAGGGGCAGGAGGAGAGAGGAGCACTCTGGGCTGGAAGAAAGACCTTTTCAGCCACACCTGGATCCCCAGAGATTGTCATTCTGCAGCTTTTGTGAAGTTTCTGCCTGTTGCTATAGTTATCTTAGTTGTCCCTGAGGGAACACTTCTGTTTGCATAAATCATTGCATACAACATAATTAGCTACTTATAATAGAGACACTTGTGATCCTAAATTCAAACAATTAGAAAGAAAAAGGTGTTTATTCACGTAGGTGCACAATGAAAATTGATGATGAGGTAGATGATTTCAAGGTACATGAAATCCAGGAGCCTTCTGAACCCTCAAGGGGAGCTTTGGTTATTCTTATGAAAACTTTTGTTTAAAATTTCTAGAAAAATAATCAGTGAAAAATTAATACACCATGGCTACGAATACATTCCTTATATCATTTAATGTGACTTATTTGTTCTTCAAAAACTGGAGTGCCAAGATTGAAATGGTAAGAAAATAAGAATGGCCCACGAATTCCATCCTCTTTCTTTGCCAATGATTCTAGCTAATTGAAAGCTTAATTTGATCTGCGTCATTTTTACCATCTGACATGTGACACATGGTAGAATGACCAACCATCCTGGTTGCAGAAAGACTGGCCCCATTTTAGCATTAAAAGTCTCATATCCTGGGAAAAATTCTAGCTACAGACAAATTGGGATGGTTAGTTACTTTATTTGAAGCATCTGATGAACCTCTTCTGAAAGCTACCATGTTTTGGCCAACCTTGGACCAACAACACACAAAGAAAAGATTCTTTGGTTCCATGGTTTGTAGTACTTTTGGATTTTGTTAACAAATAAAATTTTTATACAAAAGGATAGAAGCAAAATAGGGTTGGCTAATTTTTTAAAAATTTTTCCAAATAATGACATTAAAAATTTTGTCAGATATCATCATCATTTTATTAAAGATAGGAAACTCCAACATCAAAAACATATGAAGGAATGGAATGGAAGTTCCACGAGTCCCATAAGGATCCATTCTTCATTATTTTTCCAGTGTCTAGCACAGTGTCTGGCATGGTGTGGATCTGATGTAAATATTTGTTGAATGAATACTATATAAAAATGTGTAACACTTCCCTTATATTTCTAATTGAATCATGGGTTGGTGTTTTAGTGAGCTTTTTCGCTTCTGTGACTAAAAGGACCCAACCAGAAAAATTATTCAGGAGGAAAAGTTTCTTGAGGGCTCACAGTTTCAGAAGTCTCAATCCGTAGAAAGCCAGCTCCATTTCTCGGGGCTCGAGGTGAGGCTACACATCATGGCGGGAGAGGGTGGTGGAGGGAATCAGCTCACATTGTGATCAGTAGCAGAGAGAGAGACTCCACTTTCCAGATACAAATATGTACTCCAAAGACATGCCCCAATTCCCATCTCCTCCAGCCACACCCTACCACTTCAATTAGCATTCAGTTAATCCCTATCAGGTGATTAATATACTGATTGGGTTAAGACTCTTATAACCCAATCATTTCTCTTCTGAATCTTCTTGCATTATCTCACATGTGAGCTTTTGAGGGACACAACATCTAACCCATAATGGTTGGTGAAATTTTATCTGAGACCATGTTTTAGGAATCAATCCTAATGCAAACTATAGGATTTTCTTATAGTAAATTTTCATCATAAATTAGTATAATGGCAGTCTGATGTCTATCTCACTCTCATGTTTATTTTTGTTGGCATGGTCAACCTCTCATGATCTGATCACTCCTGGAGAGAGATAAGACTAAGTTTCTTTTTCTTTTTCTTTTTTCTTTTTTTGATACTGGAGATTGAGCTCAGGGGCACTCAACCATTGAGCCACATCCCCAGCCCTATTTTGTGTTTTATGTAGAGACAGGGTTGCTGAGACATGAGTTGTAGAGACATGAGTTGCTTAGCGCCTTGCCGTTCCTGAGGCTGGCTTTGAACTCGCGATTCTCCTGTCTCAGCCTCCCTAAATGCTGGGATTACAGGCTTGCGCTAAGATTCTAGGTCTTAAATCAGAGAACCAGGTCCAGTCAACTTCTTCTTTGACATCAACTTTTATATTAAGATGCATCTTAGCTGATATCTGCGAGGAGATTCACCACATCTGGCAGGGATGAGCCACCAGTCCTCATTTTCTTAAGCCTTGGTCAGTGACTTTGTGTATCCTAATTAAGTTTCCTAACTTTGTTCTGATCCATTCACCTAGACAACTGTGGTCAGAAACCTTGACTAATTGGTGATATGTACAAATATCACTTCTGTTTCTATAAGTCTGGATTTTCCTATGCAACATCTTCAAACCATAGTTGACATATTCAAATCATGATTGCTTTCTCATAACACATGGATAAAAATATCACTGATGAATATCATCTAGTATTTCTGGAGAAGGTCAGAATTTTAATTTAATGAATATCACAGAAAATATAAATATCCACCGCCAATGGTTGTACAAGCTATAAAATTAAAACAATTTGAATCTCCATTTCAGAGAGCCTTATAAGCCAGTGTTATGTGTCCTTTTTAATCACAAATCAACTACCCTTTTTCCCTTCTGCAACTAAGTTGGTGTAAGCACTGAGCACATTTCTGACAGTAGCCTTCTGATGTCAGAGTTCAGAGTCCAGTGATTTGGCCTTGAATAAGTTGTTCGGAGAAACATTCTGTAAATGGTTTGTGAATCCTTCTGACTTAAAAGGAAGATTGCCATTTTAGATTTGATGCATCAAAATTGGACTTTTTAATTTGTGCTCATATAATATTTCTTTTGGCATTTATATATTTCAAGTGTTACCAATATCTACAATTCTCATGATTTTCCCCATCAGTCCTATGATCTGTATTCACATCCTAAAGTTTGTGGTTAATGCAACTAATTGCAGAAAATCTAACTTTGTTGAGCAGACAGAGGTTTCTGTAGCAGCTGCTGAAGGGTGCTCATACCTTACAAAATTAGTTAATGTTTGTGAAAGTGATTTGGGACATGTGACATGCTATGCAAATGTGTATTTTATTTTATTCTTTGAAGAAATGGATAGTTCATCTCTCTAGGAGTACTATTGAGAAGGTTTTTTTGCAAAGGGTACCCAACCCTATACAGAGGCAGCATGGTCTAACAGAAAGTACATTGTCTTTGGAGATTGACCTTGGATTTCATTTTGGATCTGCTTCTTACTAGCTGTGCTATAATCTCTTCTGGACCTCAGTTTATTCATCTGTAAAGTGGAGCTAGCAAAACTTTATTTTACAGGACTTTTGTGAGGGTTAAATTAGAAATATACCAAGTTTCCCAATAAAAATATTCTCCTTTCAAATGACAAATGAACACATACATATATTATTTTTATTAATATTACTTAGGTTCTAGGAGGAAGTGTTTTGCATTTTTGTAATCTTGAGTCATTAAAACAGATCTTGGCTATTGGAACCCTCTGTATATATTTATATGCAAACTTTTATATAAAATCCAAGAACATAATACAGGTTCAATAAATGTCAATCTCTTGTCCTTTCACTCTATGGGGAAAAAAGCCACTGAACTTCTGTCCCTAAAAAAGACTCTGCTGATAATTTGAGATGAAGAAATGGTAAAAATGAAATAAACACTCTATTCTAGCTTTATGCACACTTAGAACTTGAATTTGGAACCATTAAAGATTTTCTCCTTTACTTAGGCTTCCTGAATTGGGTCACTGAGTTTTAAGTCAGTGTCCATTATACAGAAGCCTCCCTCCCGCCTCTCCTCCAGTGAATCCCACCCCGTCCACCTCTACATCCAGACCCTGTATTGCTCTAGGCCCTGGGCATTGCCATTCCCTTTGAAAACCCTGGAATCAGGCAGTTTTTATTTTTATCAGTATCGACCTCCATGTCCTCACTGCCATGTATATTTCCTTGGGAGGAAAAGGAAATGCATACCTAGCTATAAAAGAAGGCATAGCCCAGGTATCCATATTTGTACCTTGGCATTGGCAAAGTTCCCCAGTTAGTGTCTCTGTGCAGGGTTTTAATCACCTGGGCTATAGCGCTTGGTACTGAGAGCTTTAAGAGGACTGCAGAAATGGTAGATTAGCCACATTGAACAAAATAGAAAGTTTTCATTGTGTCATAAAAAGCCTTATTGATCTTGTCCAGGGCATTGACTCCTGGGCCTCTTAACAAGCCACTCTGTCTAGACTTGCAGGCTAGAGCCCACAGAGCTAACAAAGGAGGGACTGGGCTGCCTGCCCTCCCCTGCAGGGGGAAATAAAGGAGGTGGGTCCAGTTTCAGGTTTCTCAGTAGGGATTTTCTTAAAGAACTAGCATGATTTTAGTTTGCTATGGAGGCAAAAAGGGGTCCAGAGGCTTGTGGCAGATGTCCATGTGATGTATCCCAGACTCCAGCCATGGTTGGTGTCCAGTATTTGCTGTGCAACTATCATATGCTACAAATTAAGATGTCTTTGCTGTCCCTCAGCTCATCAATCCCTTGCCTTTCCCTGCAGAATGCCAGGCTGAGCTCTGTGATGCCAGGACACAGTACAGTGGGGCTCCAGGAAAGGGGAAGGGGGCCAGGGGCGGGAGGGGAAACCAAAGACTAGAATCATGGCCATTAATTCAACTACATTTCAACTTAATTCTCCACATCTTTATTTTACACTATGTATGCTGCATGGGAGATTTTGAAAAGCTCTGTAAAATTGCTGCTTGTAGCATAAAGCTGCTGAGTTGACATCCTTTATGAAATAATCTAAGGATCATCCCAGATTGATTGAGTGATTAGGTATCTTTTCCCAATCATCTGCAGACATGTTACTTTTTTTTGAAAAGTATGAAATATTCCAAACACAAAAGGTATGGATCTTACAGAGGACATTATTAACATTGGTTTAGCCATTACTCAGATTGATTACATTTGATCTTTTTTTTTCTGCTTTATATCCTTTTATAAAGACTTAGTCTTATTTGAACCCCTGCCCCATCCTGGTTCGGTTTCTTCTTTCCCTCCTAGAGGGAACCTCTACCTGAACTTGATAGCTATATTTCTTATGTATGTTTCTATTTTTGTTACATATCAATAAAGCTGTAATATATAATGATTAGCGATGACTATGTATATGTATGTGTATGCATGTGTGAATAAATCAGGGAAACTAAACTTTATCAGCCACCTACAATTTCTATATATTCTTCTCATGTATTTGGAGATGAATGAAGGAAATCCTGGGTAAATGTGAGTGTAGTCAACACCATCAATTTCTCCATTGATCACTTAGATGAATGAAGTTTGGTAGCTTTCCACATCCTATTTTCTTCTTTTAGGACCACAATTATTTGGCTCCTGAAACATCTGTGGGAAGTTTCTCATCACACCTAATTTTTTCTGGATGCTTAAAGGTGGAGAGTTTTACTACGATAATTTAATTTTAGATTTACTGAGGCAGGAGGTAGTTTGGAACATCTTCCAGCATTTCTTCTACACTGTGGTGATGATCCATGATAAAGGATTCTTTGTGAGTTTTCATCATCAAGTAAAGAGATTTAATAGAAATGAATATTTTATAAATCCATATGGGTTCAAAAATCCATATTTATTATTTCTAAATGCTAAAATACCTGTATGCATTTTCCAAAATTCTGTGGAAATTTTATGATTTGTGTATTCCTTTCTGAACATGTATATGCAGATAAGAGTATCTAATTTTGGAAGCAGTTAGGGTCAGTGTGTGATTCTTTAAAAACAAAGCAAAACAAAATACACCTCTCTGCAAACAGTGTTGCTTATGTCTCACTTTCTGCTCTAGGTTCACTATGGGTATTTTTTATTGTTACTGATTTTGTTTTTATTACCATTATGGTCCTTCATCCTCTCCTTTCTAGCTCTGTGTCCCTTGAAATATTTTTGCCTTCATCCTCAATTAAAGAGGGATTTAGGCTGCAGAATGTGGAATCACAACGTGGTGTGTGGTGCTCCAGTATGATTGCTTTAGCTATTGTGTAACTTTGATAAAAGAAGCGGTTGATACAACACCATGAACATGCAGATTATTTTGGGGGGAGTAGAACAACAATGACAGAAGGGTTGTGGGTGAAGGGTAGATTTTCTATAGTTTTTTTAAATAAAAAATTCCAAAATTCATTAAAAAACTTACCTCTAGGAAGGCAACCCTGGTTAAATTCCTCACCATTTTAATTGCATATATATTTGGTACAGCTAAAAGATAATGTCTTTGGTTAAATACTTTGTACATGGCTAGCTTTAAAATTAGTGATATTTTGGTGTGTCAGTGACCTCATGTGGTTCTAAATGTCTTTCTTTTTGGGTTATGGAAGCAATCCATGTGCCATTTGGTATCCTTTATTTCTTCCGGTGTTTTTATTTTGGTGTCTATTTCAATGTTTGTTGGGCTCTGAGGTGACAATCATAGCACTGCACTCTGAGTTCTGAAGCAGCTGTGGAAAAGATACAGCATCAAATCCATGGTCATGTCAAGCCTCCAGGTATTGGTGCAGTTGCTCCATTGCTATCCATTAGGTTAGAGAATGTGGCTCTGAATTGTGGTCAGCTTAGGCTTCCTTGGAATTTTCCCTCTGAATTAAACTCATCCATTCAGTGGTAGGCAGAAGACTGGAAAAGAGCCAGCCTTCTTCCACCGGCCAGAGTCTACTGTGGGCTTGCATCAGAGCAGCCTCGAGAAATCCCAAGCTGAGGAGTGGCAGGTCTAAAAGGGAGAAAGGCAGGTCACCGGGGATTAATGACCACATGATTAAGGGATGCCATCCTATCGGGTATCAGGCCCTTCCTCTATTACCAAGCAGATGAATCACTTTTCTGCTCACTGGAGAAGCAATGAATAAAGAGAAGGTCAAAGTGTTTGCTATTTGGTGAAAACTCTTTGCTCTGGGGAATGGCGAGGTAACATTCTTCTGGAGTCACAAGAACAGGGAAATAGATTCCCCATCCACAAGATAGAGTGCATTATTTGTGTTTAATGCTTGTTTGATTGACTGACCAGCAATTAAAATGAGAAGCTGGCAGTGAAAAAAGCATAATTACAGCTTTACTCATATGGATCTGGTGGTTAAGGGAAAATAAAATGTACAGCATATTACATAAATTATTATAAGCGGGCAGGCAGGCATATGCAGCATGTTGATTGCACACATTGTTTCTTAGTAAAATCTCTTCTTCCTTGGAAGTGTCTCCTGGATCCCTCTTCACCACTTCGGCCTATTGCCCATCCACTGAACCTCTGATATAAGTCTAATTGTGCCACTCAAAAAGCAGAGTTCTTCTCTGCTGGCTCCCCATTCCCAGTGCTCAAGAATTATGACCCCAGTCTGCATCTTGAACCCTGCACACATGCCCATGGCTCTAGCCACATGGAACTTCTCAGCATCCTGAGTACCTTGTACTTTTCTTGCGAGCACACCTGTGAATGTGCTGCTTTATCCTCCCTTATGGGTGAACTCTTACACTACCAGAGACATCTTTTTTTTTGGTACCAGGGATTGAACTCAGGGGTACTCGACCATTGAGTCACGTCCCCAGCCCTATTTTGTGTTTTATGTAGAGACAGAGTCTCACTGAGTTGCTTAGTGCCTCAGCGTTGCTGAGGCTGGCTTTGAACTTGCAATTCTCCTGTCTCAGCCTCCCAAAGTGCTGAGGTTACAGGGGTACACCACCGCGCCTGGCTTACCAGAGACATGTTAAGTCTGATCTGTTGTATGGAGCCTTTCCTAATACCCAGGGTCAGTTATTCCCTCTTCTGGGTGCCCGTGCCTCCTATAAAACATTCACTACACTGGATTGTAATTACTTGTTTTGTGTCTGCATTCTCAACAACGATAGTTAACATTTCTCAGCCTGGGAACTGGGCCAATGTTCACGCCTCCCAACAACTCTATGAAAGATGTGCTATAGTTATTCCCATTTTGTAAAGCAATAACTAAGGGTTAGAGAAATTCGGTAATAAGCTAAGGCTTAGGTCCATCTATGTAGGTTCCTTCCGGAGTTGGTTGTCAAATCCAGGTATTCCAATTCAAAGTTTTTATTATTCTAATCCATGCATCAATTCTGCAGTCCAGATACACAGGGTGTTCTGTCCTTGGGAGCACATATCAGGGCCTGGCATTTTGCAGGCATTCCAAATTATTTAGTTTTGCAATTTTTCTTCTTTTGTAAAATGTCAGCTAACTATTCCTACTCTCGGGTTGCCATGTGACATAAGTGCCTTCAGCGCTGGGCACATCACCTGGTGCATAGTAGGCACCTGTGAATCTTTATTCCTTAAATGGATGAATAAAAATTTAACTTTTATTGTAATGCATTTGCAAGCAGTGCAGTCTTCAGGATGCCATTAGCTTTCTAGTGATTTCAGTGGAGCGTGGCTTTCTAGGCCATTCTTTTATGGACTGAGGCAGCTTCCCTCACCAGGATACTGGCTGTTTATTTTCCAAGTGACAACTTGATTTACTATTTTCCTTCTCATCACTTTTAAGAAGCATCTGCAGGCTAGTGAGTGACCCAGGCAGCGTGGAAAAGTCCATTTATTTCTCCTCTGCATCTTTCCTACAAAGAGTCTGAGGATAGGGTTGAAAATGGCCTCAGGAGGTCAGATTCCTATGTGTTTTCTTTTGTAGTGTGGCTGGCTCATAGCAACACAATTTCCTGTCTGCTGGTACTCTCCGCTTTTAAAATACCTGTGTGATGGCATGTGGTAGGTAAAGGATGCCATCGTTTGTCTGTGGGGGATGGCTCTGTAGTTTGATCTTTCCTAAGGCTTTTTTTGACCCTAAAATATACAGTAAGGGAAATGGGACTGGAGGAACCAAGAATATAGTCATTTGGACAGTCTTTTGTCTTTTTACCTCAATTGATGTGTTCTTTCTCAGTTCTAGTGAGAAATGTTATTAGGGGGATATACAAGAGAATTTACTCTATAAAAGAATTTCTACCTTCCCTTTGGTTTTGTAAAGACAATCATTGTACAATCCAATAGACAATTCAAGTGTCTGCTGGTAGCTCTTCAGGGGCCCTTAATGGTAGGTATTCTGGTTTTGCACGTTGCGTTCTTAGCAGGTTGCATGGAAAGGTAACAGAATTGTGCAAGAACAAACTCACACTGGCCTTGCCTTGTTCATTTGCCAGTACAGTGATCTAATTGCTCTTTTGGCCCAAGGCACCTTTCAGAATTGAGTAAATATGAAGCCCTGCCCTTGAGCTACCCATTCCTTCCCCTAGGAATAAGCAGAATTTTTGTAAACTTGTACCCTTACTCTCTATCTGTAGTTGTATACTCCTGCCTTGGACTCATGGCTTTTGTCATCTTCTAGGCTTCTTTGCCCAGGGAGAAGTGACCAGAAAGACAAAATGATCTGTGAGTTCACAACTGAAGAACCCATAACTTCTCACTGCAGCCGTGAAGGTGGCGGGGCACATCTGTACCCTGCTGAGTTCCTGCAATCAGAGGAAATGAGTCCCCAGGCTAGCCTGAGCACCAAAGGCCATCCTATGTCTGGAAGGGAGGAAAGCAATAGTCCCTGTGTTTTTGTGCCTCCTTAGCTTCTGAGTGGGCCGGGCTAGGATGGACAGCCAGGGTGATCTCTGCATCAGAGCAGATGAAGTACCTCACTGCTGCCTGAGGCCAATTTGAAGGACAAAGGATGGATGATGAGTGCAGTTTCATCTCTGAGGCTTATTATCAGGGAGCTGGTTCTTGCTCCTTCACTGGAGCACAGCAGGTGTTCTGCTCAGGGCCAGTAGCCACCATCCCTCCAGAGGGGTCAGCATGTTAATGGGCTTTTCCAAGTGTCTGACCTTTTCCAACCTGATCCTGGAGAATTTGGAGCCAAAGACAGTCCACTCCTCTGCTTCTTGGCTTAAGTTCTTTCTGCCAGGCTGCAACTTTCCCTGTCATTGTTACCCATCCTTTCTTTTTTGGGGGGGCAGGGGGTACCAGGGATTGAACTCAGGGGCACTTGACCACTGAGCCACGTCCTCAGCCCTATTTTGGATTTTTATTTAGAGACAGGGTCTCACTGAGTTGCTTAGCACCTCGCTGTTGCTGAGGCTGGCTTTGAACTTGTGATCCTCCTGCCTCAGCCTCCCGAGCTGCTGGGATTACAGGCGTGCGCCACTGCACCTAGGCTGTCATTCATCTTTTGACAGGTTGAAATTTGTGCAGCTCCAGAACCTCAGATACGGGGTACTAGGCATCTGTCCTGGGAATTTGAGCTCCTCGCAAAGTGAGGGTGTGTTGGAGTAGCAAAAGCAATAGAATAAGAATCAGTACCACCCTAGAATTTGGAACTAGAGCTCTCTAATGTGTAGGACAACTATCCAAACTCCACATGCTCCTGTTTCCTCACATTGGTTATAGCAAACTGACCTCACAGAGTATTGAGAGAATACCAATAATGATTAAGTAAGAGTAGCTAAAAATATATGACAGGGTTAGAAAGCTTGTGAATGTCTGCAAATGGCCCTCGAGTCCTTCTACAGCCAGGCCTGACATGTTCTCATTTTGAGCCTTTTTTTGTCTAATGCCGTGTCCTTTTCCTTCAATCTTTGCCTCTGGTCCTTGGTTTTCCTTGTTTGTACTTGATCCACACTTTGGCTTCCTCTTGCGGTTTCTGGCTTACCAGAATCTCTGCCTCTCATTTCGTCAGGCTGTTTCTGTTAGGAATCTTTCGCTTCCATTTCTGCCCAGTGAAATGCACACCTCACTCCAGGAATCGTATCAACATTCAAGCTGAACAATCCCAGGCATCCTAGAAAAGGGGTTCGAGTGTGTTTTTAAAAGATCACATAATCTTGGATTCTTCTCAGTAAAATTACACAATAGTTCTTCATAATCTTCAATGTAAAATCCAAATTTCTTGATCTCAAACATAGTTTGGGTTCTTAAGGTACCAAGCCACCAGGAATCAACAGCCCCCACTTTTTATATTACATAGTAAGAAAATATTACACTGAATATTTTACTGTACTTTGAAATTTCTCAGAAAAATACAATTTTTATTATCTAAATCACTAGTTGGCTGTTATTGGGGGAAGAGTGGAGAAAAAAATTTGAGTCAATGCCTGTTAATGTTACATATGTATCAGTCCTTCAATTAGCAAGCCGTTTGAAAGATCTGTACTTTACATATCTTATACAAACTGATTTAAAATCTCTGAATTATACATATCTAGATTACGTCTACTGTTTAATCAATTAGACACTTACAAATGATGGGTAAATGATTTGTTGTCATACAGAGTTGAGCTCTGTTTTCTGTGTGGGGAGAGTAGCATTTTTATTCCTACACGCAATTGATTGTCAACTCTGGGGTGATATAATTTCTATGGATCCAGCTACCCATTAGCTGTGTCAGTGCTTTCTGTCTCTCTCGCCAAGCTGTAGCTGTATGCTAAGCTGTTGTGCGCTGCAATACATAATCCCCCACATTCATCTTCTCTACCTATTTAGCCTGAATACATACAAGGTGACTGCATTGTCTTTTCCACCTCCTTCTCAATGTAAACACCATGTATAAAAAACGGATTTGGGGCACTGGTACAGTTTTTTCCTGCCTTGCTGGGTCTCTCTTCCTAATACTCAGGAGGATGTTATCCCAGGAATTAAAAATGAAATAAGTTTGCTTATCTAAAATATGCATCAGAGAGGACTTTACCGTTGTTTATTATTTGTTAAGGACAACTGAGGGAGGAGAGCTCCTGGTGGGCAGTGGTACTCTAGGTCACCTCCTCTGGCCCAGGGAATATGTCAACTGCGAAAATGAATCATTGGAGAGATTAAGAAGGCTGTGAACTGTTGCAGCTATTTCCATTAGATACTTTCAAAGGAAGGCACTTGGCTATATACAATTTTCCTTGGCATATTTGCATGGATATTAACATAAATATGCATGTAATTTGCATAGGCAGTTTCCTTTTCCCATTGGTTTTTTATATCTTATTTATTTATTGTGACATTCTCTTCTCTTTGCTGATGTCATTTATTTTTCCCTGTAATCTACCATATAAAACAAGTTCTTTTATTTTAAACACAGGAAGAAAGGGAAATATTTCTTATGGTGACGAAGCATGATTTATACAGGAAGAGAGGCATTTATTTCTGGCTCCATTTATCCAAGCTTTCTGATGGTTTGTAAGCCCACAGCTCCATAGAATCATTCATGGTCTTGGAGAAGTAGAGTGGGAGCATGGGGATATACAGAATAATGGCAAAGGGACACATGGCTGATGTTTGGAGACAATTCCAGAGGTGCTTCAGATCTGGATTACCACGGACTAACTGGGTCATCTCAGGCAACTCACTTACTCCCAGTCATCAATTTATTCCTTAATAAAATAAAGGCATTAAATTAGACAATCCTTAAAATCCCATATAGCTCTAAAATTTATTATTTTGACATACCTTGTGCTTCAATTGTTTGAAAAATATTAAGTATCACATAGCACATTAAATAATCTCCTGGTGCCTTGCTGTTTTGTGTCCAGGCACTCTCTTTCCAGAGACTTCAGTGATTAATGTGAGCTTCTCTTTATAGGCACTGCTTTCCTTGCTCATTTACTTCAGTAGGCACACAGGTGTAACTTAGATATTTATAGAAGATGACCATTAGTATACCTTTTGTGGTATCAAGGATGTGTGTGGTTGTTGCCTCTGTGTGAGTCCACGTCTCTAGGAAAAGAGCTTCGCTGTGATAACTGCATTTAATTTGTCATGTACTTTGTAAGTCTGTTGTCCCATTGCATTTTAACAAAGCCATTTCTTCAGAAATGAGAGGGGAGAGATCATGATGATAGACAGGGTAGCAGAGGATTAGATGGATCCATTTCAAATATGCAGACAGTGTTGAATTTCTGCTTTATGATTGGAGGGTGCTATTTTTGATAAAATGCATCAGACATAAGTTATGTGCTGAGTGATACTTGTTCTTGAGTACATGGAGAAGCTATACTGCAATCAGTTAGAGGTAAACAGACCCCTTTGCTTATGCCAGTGTATGTGTGCATATAAATAGAAGAATGCAGGTAGACATACTACTGAGACCCTCTGGAACAAGCAGAAGAAATTCATCTTTTTTTTTAACCATGTGGAGTATGAAGTTGTGGTCCATGTTTTAATGGTGTCATAATACAATGATTAATTTAACAATATATGGTGAGTGGTTGTATCTCCACATCATGAGTAATTACAGTTCTTACTTCATGATGAAAAAATATGTATTTTATTTTTCTCAAGTATTTGATGTAAGGCTGTGATGGTTGATAGGGTTCTGAGCTGAGGGAACTTAGCTTTGGTTAATAGTATTGAAATGTACTATTAATGCAGGGAAAATAGAATTCTTTCAACCTAACTTTGCAAAAGGAAATCTACATATGAAGACTTCTATTATATGTAAATATGCCAATTATTTTTTTCCATTAACAAGGTGCTTCTTGATAGCTTTTGATCAACCTTGGTATGAAGCAGTACACCTAAGTGAGGCTACCAGGCAAGAAGACAAATTGCACTTCATGTTCCAAAATTATAAGTCAAACAAAATAATAAGTCAGATCAACAAATGATTAATCATATCACTATTCTCATTCTTTGTCAAATTTACTTTTGTAACTCCCTGGAAGACCAGGTTCCAGATGGGAACTTTTGGATTATTTTGAGTTTTGCATTAAGAACTCGCATTGCAGGGAGAACCAGTCTTCCCTTGTTCCTCAGTCAGCTGGCCACCCACCTTCTCTTTCCACCTTTAGCTCTGTCGATTATCACAAGGAGTCTAGTCAAAATGCATGTGGATATTATCTGCCCATATTATCAGACTCCATCCACACTCTTGCAAATAGTCTCCCCGATATCTCTCCCTTGAGATAACACTTTGAGGTATCCATATTGATACCCTGGTTTGCCTATAGAAAGATGGATCCAGAAAAGAGGCCTATATAAACAGGCTTGGGGATTTGGGGGCTGGGAATTACAGGGTCTCAGTGTCTGGAACATGATCTCAGAAGACAGCATGAGTTCCACTGAAATGGCATCTGTGGACTCCTACTTTTGGGGGAGGGTTGTGGCCAGGGGACTGTCCAACCAGAGCCATCTAAAAAGAGATGCCCCCAAACAAGCATAAATTCCTTTGGGCTGAGTCTAAGAGTGGTATTGCTGTCTTGCTAAAGCATTTTACCAGATTCCATTCTATTCCCCTTTCCTCACCTGCTTAGTTCCTTTCTCATGTTTGACCTCTTGTATAATAACTCAGCCACAATTCACTGGGCTCAGGATTTTACCATAGAAACCAAAGTTAGCTGGGTTATTGATGGATGGAAACTAGGGCCAAATCTTTCAGCGTAATTGATTTTTAGTTATTGATCAATAAAAAGTACCTAGAGCTGGAGAGCCCTTTGTCAGAACTGTTAATTATCCATTCTATACCAGCTCTTCTACAAGCATTTAAAAGCCATCACTGAAGTAAAAACAACGTAAGCCTCACTTGACCACTTTGCATGAAATTTTTCTTTAGGTGTTTCTTTGAGAAGATTGGGAGGGAAGGCAGCAAGCTCCCTTGCACCATCTTGCTTGTCTTCCGCCCTTGTGTGGGGACACAGTTTCTCCACCACCACCTGCTCTGCTAGGTTCACTGATATTCGGGTAGAAGCCAGAGGGAGTGCTGAGTTGGTATCAGTGCAAGGACAGGGGCAGTACTCTTGGGCTGTGTTCTCCTTGGTGGTTGTACAGATCCAACACTTGCCCTTCAAGTGTTGACAACTTTCTACTTTTTGTTTCCTGCAGCTCGAGAGGAGAACGTGGCCACTTTCCGAGGCTCAGAATACCTGTGCTATGACCTGTCTCAGAACCCGATCCAGAGCAGCAGTGATGAAATCACCCTCTCCTTCAAGACCTGGCAGCGGAACGGGCTTATCCTGCACACGGGCAAGTCGGCTGACTATGTCAACCTGGCTCTGAAGGATGGTGCGGTCTCCTTGGTCATTAACCTGGGGTCCGGGGCCTTTGAGGCCATTGTGGAGCCAGTGAATGGAAAATTCAACGACAACGCCTGGCATGATGTCAAAGTGACACGCAACCTCCGGCAGGTAATGGCTGAGGGGAGAGAGTGTCTGGAAGGCTCATCTTAGCTAGAACGTTTGTGAGGCAGCCGACTGGTGACGTGGAGACGGGGTAGAGATTTGGGTTTGGATATATTAAAAACTAACTTTTTTCCAGTCTTTGCAATTCCACAAGAAAGACGATTAAAATATGTTTCTCCTCAGTCTTTAATTCTCCACTTGTGCTTGTTGTTTAAAAAAAATCAGTTATATAGATAATAAAAGTGATAAGTACTTTCATCCTTTTAATTCTGCTTTCCTTTTATCATTTTCTTAATTACATTTGAATCTTATCATGCTATTGTTAAATTCAATTAGGGATAGCATTTTGTTTCTGCAGCTTGATGGATTTTCCTCATTCTTTGAATATGTTTTTCTTTTTAATTAAGTTAGCCATTGCCATGATGCCATAATTTTAATTTCCTCCAGCAAAACCTTTTTTCCTCCTCCTTTTAATTTATCATCCTTACCCCCCCCCCCCAGTTGTGACATTAATCTCTGGCTTTGGAATTAACTAGCTGGGATCTTTAAGAATTCCTGTTTCTCTGTTCCTTGATGCAATGTGGTGGTCCTACCTTTATTTCCCCTGTATCTACCTCCAAGACTCTTCAGTTGCCTGGAAGGCCTGGAAAGTGGAAAGACCCAAATAACAATGTCAACCCTGGAGCAGCCTTCCTGACTCTGTCCGTGCTTGAGAACTCCCATCGCTTGCCGATTCTAAGCAGGCCACTCCATCAGGTGACAACAGTTTCAGAAAGCCTGAGTCAAGTGAAGATGTTTTCAATGTCATAACTACTGCTAATACCTTATCAGCAAACATATGTAAAAGACAAGCATTTCCTGTAAGAGTCAAGGTCTGTGCTGAGATCGCCTTTTCCTTGTTGCTCTTTTTACTTGCTTTTTCTACTTGAGAATCTGTCACAAAACCCAGTTGGTCAGCCTTCCTCCTTTATTAATCAGAAAACACTGTGCAAATTTCCAGAAAGTGCTTATCAAATTTTCTCCAGCATTATGATCGGTTTAATGCCTTTGCATGTAAACATGAAAGCATAAGACATGACAGGTGTTTGCATATGTTTTCTGTTTGATAAAAGCATGACTCCCAAGTAATGCTAAACAAATGGTAGAGGCTGGCACATGTTGGAAAAGCACAATTATCAAAATACACTTAAGTATGTCAAGGAAGCCACCTGGTTGGGAGATTCCATTCTATCTGTGGTGAAGATGCTGATTAATGCAAGACTTAGAATCCCCAACCCTCTCAACATATGTGAATTTGACTCTTTTGAGTCATTATCCTGTGTTTTCCCTCCATGAGCTATTGCTGATGTTTTCCTTCATGACCCTCTCTATAGTTACCCAGAAGAGAACTTCTCAACTGTCAAGAGAACACAAGTCAAATTTTTATTTGCTGACATAGAAGGACTTAATATGTCTGAGCTGTAGAGACTAGACCAAAAAATGAAATATGACCTTTTGCCAGTTTTGATTGGCAGGTACAGAATAACACCCTTTAGTCATTAGTGGAGGGGAAACTTTTGATGTACCGGGGAATGGTATCAGGTCACAGTTTTCACCGAGTCATTTGTCTCTCTCCACACACTTGCTAGCTATTCTAGAAGGATTCCAATCTGCCTGGAAAAGGTTCAATTTTGTTTCTACTAAAAAATCACTGTTTTAAATAGCATCAGGCCCCAATGAAATCCTTTAAACTAGAGGGGATAAATCAGAGTTTAATTCAAATATTGGTTGTGATGTCTTAGTCAGAGCAATCTGAGGAAACCACCCTGGATGGTTTGTTCTCTGCTCCAACTTCTAAGGCCATCTCCTCTCTGTGCCCTTGGACAATTCACTTAACCTCCCTGCAGCAGTTTCCATTTGTGAAATGCTGATTGCAATGCTCCTCAGCCATGTGTGGTGGCTAAATATGCAAAGTACCTTATGTTCCAGAAGGATTATGAGCTCATCCATGGGCTGGGTGCTAGACTCGTGGTGACGTGTGGATGATTTACGGGCTGAGTGTTCTGTCCCAGAGGTGACTGCTTCTTTCTGGTGCCAAGAATGCTGTTAATAGAGCTCTTTGTTTTGGACAAGGCCTAAGAGGTCCTGGGGTCCTGGGGTAATTCTTGACAGGGAGACTCATAATCTTATGTGAAAAAAGTACCCCTAAAATTAGACCTCATTGAAATCCTGACTGTTTTGCATCCAAATGCAATTTGTGGAAAGAAAATCTCTGAAAAGCCGAGTTGATCTCGCAAACAAAATCCTTCCAGTGCTGAATAATCTAAGATTATTATTTTGCCCATTAAAAAATATTTATAACATCTTTTTTGAGTTCTTTAGGACACAATTGAGTGGGAAGTCCCAGTCTATTTCAAATAGATTGTAAATAGCTTCATAAATATTTGATAACAAGCTTATCACAGCCTCATGCATTTTTGGGGGAATGAGAGTAAATGGCTTCTGTGGCAAAAATTTATATGAGGAAAATTTATGTGGAGTTTCCTGGAGTATTTATTTCCAAACAGGGAACAATCTTCTCATTTCTTCCTTTGTAGTTATCAATTCATGGTTCTGCCTTTAAGGCAACTCAGCAAAACCCAAGTACTGGGGCTTTGTGTTGAAAGAAGGAATGTAGACTGTTCATATCTGTTCTAAACTGGACCTGAAACTAGAGAATGAGCTACTGGGGTATTCGTGTGTGCATGTACGTGGGTTTGCCCTTTACCTCGCCTGAGTCCGAGGTCACACCCACCCCATTAATTACTTTACCTCTGGGGGCCACTTTTGTTAAACCATGAACACAGAAGCAGTGTTATATATCTGCTACCCTTCCTACCTCCATGCTCAGGGTGTGCTGGCAACTCAGCATTTGGAATTAGCAAGAAGTAACTAATCGTGGGGCATCTCTAACCATGTTTAACCTGTGTTCTCCCTGCTCTTCATGCAAGAAACTGCCTAACAGCATGAAAGGCAGTTCAAGAAGAATGGGAGATAGCGATTCCAACAGGAAGTGTTCTGCAAAGTAAACAAGATGATAACCTCATTGGGTAACAAACAAGACTAACATATTTGATGTAATCTAATGACAGTTATCCGAAACTGAGAGTAAAGGAAAAAGGAGAACGTTCCCCTCCAGCTGCTTCAGCCTACAAACAGCAAAGGGGTCATGGATCTTTAAGTTACCTAGGGAACCTAGAGTATGCTGTGCCATGGAGCTTCCTCTGCTAGATTAGATCTGTAAATGTTCAAATTCCTTCTAGAAGAATGTTGTCATGCAGTCCCTCCACTATAGTCAGATTCATGTGAAAAAACAAAAACCAAACACCAACATATTGGAATTCAGTTCTTTCTCTTTGTTTATCTACGTATGGAATGATAGGCTTTGGTAAACTTTGATTTTTCAGATCTGGGGTGTATATATGTGATGGAGGGTGGGCAGGGACCATGAGTGGTATTCAGAAGAGCTATTGGGACGTAAGTATGGAGCTAACTCTAACCGGGGTAGGGTATGGGCCGAGTGGTATCTCGGCAGTTGCTATGGCTGGTGGACCACAGCTCCCTTCCTGGCTGTGACCGGGTGGCAAGGTTTTCCATGGAGTCCTGGTCTCATTGTCTCCCCCACTCTCTCTTTCTGTGTTGGGTACCTTTTTTTTGAAAAACTAACACAAGATCATTCATGCAATGTGTCATTTACTAACCGACTAATGTACTAACACCCTAACGACTCATCTTTGTTTTTAGTTTTTTTAATTAACAATCGTTCTGTTCACAATTTTTAATTTCCTTTCTTCCCCCTTCTCCGCAAAGCACTCAGGCATCGGACACGCTATGGTAAACAAACTACATTGTCTGGTAGATATCATTCTTATTGTCTCTTTTTTTGGGTTTGCCGTGTGTTGCCCTCCTTTTCCTCCCTAAACCCCCTTTTATCCTCTTTAGACTTGTTTCTTCTTCTTTTTCAATTTTTGTTTTTGTTAAATTAAATGCAAGCCTTTCTTTTTCTTAAAAAAAAAAAAAAAATGGAAGGGGAAGAACCTGTCCTGAAATGATATTTGATGGAGTTTGGTGGGGTCTGTTTCCCTTCCTCCACTTTATAATTTTTTTTCTTAGAAGTATTTTTTTTCAAGAATTTCTCCATTTAGTTCCTTTTTTTTTTCTTATTTTACAACTTCCAAGTTATGGATTAGAGACAACAGAGATTTCTAGTGAGAGCTTTTCTTCTCTCCATGTCTTCCTCTCCCTTTCTTTCTCCTTTCTTTTTTCTCCTACCCACTCCTTAATCCCTTCTCTCTTTCCCTTTTGCGTGGCCACAGCCACCACAGGTGATCTGGGGAGGAAAGTACTCCCCCTCCTAGACTCTTCCTTTCCCTTCTTTTACCTTATACCCCACTGTGGCCAAAGGGAGCTCTGCCCATTGTGTTCTCCATACAAACTCTGCATGGCATGGTCCTGTCTCGTGGAATTTCCATTGGCATCAGAATTTGTTTCTCATTTTCCTCCTCATTACTAACAACCTACCAACCATCAACCCAATTCCACTTTCTTCTCTTTTCTCCCCTCCCTATTTTCATTCTTCTCTCATCCTTCATATATTTTGGGGTTGGGTTTGGACTTTTTCTTTTCTTTTTTTCTTCCTTTTCTTATTTTATTTTATGTTTTTAGTGAGGGAGGTGGCAGGCAGGGGAAAGATGATCACCCTTTACTTTTCAGTGTTTTCTCCCCCCACTTCCATCTTGGTTTTCAGTTTGTTCAGTGCATGCAAATGCAAAGTGGATTTTAATTCCTTCATTTCTTTCCACCCTTTCCCACATCCCTACTTTTGTGTTTCTGCCTTCTCTCTTGGCTCCAGATAATTTCCGCATGGGTGTGGCAGTGTTTGGTGTGTGCACGCTTTGGGCGCCATCTTTCTCTGCCTTCTGCTCCTGTCATGGATGTTGGGTGTGTGGGTGCTATTTGTTTCCTCCATGGGCATTATTATTTTGGTTATCATGCCTCATCATTCCTTTCTTTTTGTTAGAATTGGCTTTTTGGTTTGAGTCATTACTTCTGTTGGTGGTGGTGATGGCAGAGGAGGGAGGGCAGAAGTTGGTCATCCTGGGGTACTTCATGGCATGTATCATCCCTGACACATCACAATATAGACCCTTTCCTTTCCCTCCTGAATGCATGTTTGTCAGTGTGGTGTGAGCCAAAAAAGAAACAAATAAAAAAGAAAAGAAAAAAGGAAAATAAAACCATCCACAACCAAAGACCAACCCCTAACAAACATCATTGTCTAATGTCTCCTTTGCTGTTTTCCATTACCACCATAAATAACAATCATCTAAAAAAAAAAAAGATCATTAGCAATGAACTGAGACAAGTGATATCGTCTGAGGCTGGTTCCATTTTCTAGCCTGAATAAAGTATGCAATGGGTAGAACAAGGTGCTCAGCTTGGCAATTCTTGCCCATCTCTCATGGGTTTGCAGGGGAATCCTGTAGGCTTGGGATACAGGGAGGCAGACCAGAAAATGGAACTTAGCTGCACATACCAAAATCAAACCAAATTAGAATGAATACCTCACTAAAATCTTAATAAAAATGATGCCACAAGTAGGGGAAGCCATCAGGTTTTGATAGGACTGTAAGGTCATTGCTGGGATTTTTTTTTTTTGTCCCTATGTCCTACCACCAGGTGACAATCTCTGTGGATGGCATTCTTACCACGACGGGCTACACGCAGGAAGACTATACTATGCTGGGCTCGGATGACTTCTTCTACGTGGGAGGAAGCCCAAGTACCGCTGACTTACCAGGCTCACCTGTGAGCAACAACTTCATGGGCTGCCTTAAGGAGGTAAAATCCACATGATTCTATTTAATGTGCTGTGCAACTGTTTAAGAATGAATGAGGTTTCTAGATCAATGACTGCACCTGTCCTCTAATCTTCTATGAGATGAGAGTTTGAGGCAGAAAAGACATTGGACTAGGAAGCAGGGGTCCTACCTTTTGGTCCTGGCTTAAACTGCTTCAATGACTTTGGGTTTGCCACTTAAATACTCTATGACTCTGCTTCCTCATCTAACTAACAGAGAATCTTATCCCATAAGTGGTTGTGCTTTAAACATTAAGTGCAGTAACACAGATGAAAGGCCTTTGAAATCAGAAGGAACTACACATGTGTGAAGTTTGATTTTGTGCTTTTCACTTGGCAGGTAGAAATTCTTCAGCTAAAAGTGGTTCAATTTGTGGTTGTGTGCTTTGCCCAAAATATAACATATGCATTATTTTACCTTTGCCAAGTCTGGCATTCCCAAGTGACTCATTATCTGAGATGAAGGAAAGTTCTCAGAATGTAACATTAAGGCTCAGAAGACTGGCTTTTCTTTCTTTTCTTTCCTGAAAGCTCGTAGCAATAGCTGTGAGAAAGCAGTGAGGCTTTGCCATTACTCATTTATTACCATTGTAACTGATGTGTTGAGACCTCTGTCTGAGAGCAAAGGATCTTCAGTCAAGTGTAAGTTCAATCTCTAAGGTCAATTGTTGAGGCAAAAAGGATCAGATTTGATTTGGTAGAGTTCTTTCAGAATACTGTGTCATCAGAGTGGTACACTGTACATTTTGTTTAATCTAAGCTAAGCTTGATGGCTTAAGATATCTATACCATTTCCCCAGGGAAATTCCTTGAAAAGCTACAGTGTTCCTTCTTATAGATAAAGATCCCGTGTGACATCTTATGAGCTTCCTCTCAGGGCATATGGTTTATTCTTATTATGGGTATTTTAAGTTTGTTGAACAGCAGATATATATGAGGTGACACTGCACATGGGCTCATTCCTGCCACTGAACTGTGCGCCATGTCAGGACAAGAATTGTGTCTAGTTTGTCTGACACACAGGAGGTGCACACTCAGGAATTACTGGATGGCCCAATTTATCATATAAGCACTGAGAACCCTTTAACATGCTGTAACCAAACTTGATGGTTCTTTACAAGCCATAGTCTTCATGGTTGGAAAACATTATAATCTAGGAAGAGAGATGAGATCCGTAAGTGAATAATTACAGTGGAAGACACCGTGTGTTCAATGCCACAGACTAAATGCTCTGATTGAGTGGAGGAAACAGATAAACTTTAGGTGAGAGTCAGTTTTAGAGAGGAAGTGACATTTGAGCTGAGCCTTGTTATAATAAAGCATGTGTGATTTGAGAGGAAGGGGTGGAAAAGAAAGACATGACAAAGGAGAAAAAAATCCAATTATAGCTTTGTATTGTTCTCCATCTGAAGGACGAATTAAGAGGAGAATCCAAAGACAGCTGCATGTTGCTTCAGCTTCTGCTTGCCTCAGGGACTCCACTGTCATTTCTGAAAAAATTATGGTAGGCATAGAGCACATCTTCCCTGGGATTTACTCTTATTTCAATAGAATAAAGGCATAAACTACTCAATGTCTAACAAACTCTGAAAGGTTCTTAAACACTGTTAAATCACACTACATTGGAATTGCACTTTCACCAGAAAAAAATGTTTGGTATGTTCCCATTGCAGAGGATGGGGCTCAGAGTGAGTGAAGCTCCGGGGCCATGTGATACTCGTCCAGGGTACAGTGCAGCAGCCCTGAGCTGGGTATTTTCCTGGAGGCGATTTTGGATAACCTGTAAGGCTGCATTTCCTCCCTATACAGTAACATTGGATTATCCCTCAATTTTATGTTTTAAAGTAAATGATCCATGTCTCAGTCCCAAGTCTTTCATCAATTCATCAGGAGGGATGCCCCTGAACATTTTGAAACAAGACTCAGAAAAACACAAGATGTCTCTGATAGCTTTATCCATGTGGAAACTAGAGGAAATAAAATCTCCACACACACACACACACACACACACACACACACACAAACACACACACGCACACACACAGCTTAGGCTGAGAGCAGAAAGCTCCAAAATTCTGTCAAAGGTGTCATTTAATAGCTCAAAAGTTAAAGCCATTTTTGAAAATTAGTGTCAATAATAGAAATCAACCTTAGTTAGTAATTTAAAAACTTCTCACCTTTTAGCTAGCAGCACATATTTGCATTTAAATCCAAACCAAGTTAGAAAAAGGAATATTGACAACATTGAGGGAAATGTAGGCAAAAATGAGAACTTTAAGTCCCGCTGACCTCTGCTTTACTTAGGCAGCATGGCTATCTTTGTGAGGGACTAAGAGATCTCTTTTGCCTGAGTGCTTGAGCGTAACTTGGAGTCAAATGAAATGCTGGCTTATTATTTTTTTTCCATTTAATTATTACAGTTCATTTGTCTGTGAGCAAGTCCGGAAAATTCTCTTATTCTTAGTATTTATCTTTGACAAATTAATTGACTGATAGAGCTTCCAGCTGTGTTGGGATTTAGCTCCTGGATCAAGCCCATTTTCCCACCTGGACTATTTAACTCAGGACAGTCTCTCCAGTCACTGTACACTGCTGTCTTCCTTTCCCTATCTCTCTTTCTGCCTTTTTCTAGCCTCTCTTGCTGTGTGTCTGTACATTGCCCTATGGTGAGCTGGGTGCTTTTAAGGGTCATGTCCATCAAGTTGGAGACATGGTGATAGGGTGATGGGATTTCTGTTTTAGGATTATGGATGCTTATTTGTCTGTAGTACGAATCCGTTTTATCTTTGGAACTATAGCTACTTTACTCTGCAATTGAGCTAAAGTAACCATGGATTTTTATGAATGTATACACATCTTAACTACAACAGTGTTCAAGTTGTCATCAAACCCTCACTACAGATACAGGATTCATGTGCCCTAGAATACCATGAAATCACCATCTTCATATTTTCATGTTTTAATGTAACTGTCTTATTTTTGTTCTTGCTGTGTCCCCAGCTCCCAAAATGGTTTTTGGTATTTAGTGGGCCTAAATAAATATTTTGAGTGAAATAATATGTTTATAAATTAGTATTTTTATTAGATAAATGCTCTTAGGCACTATTGACCACTCGAGTTTCTTGAGATGACTGAAGAACATCTTGTCATAGCAATAGTTGAATTTTTTAAGACCCCTCCCCCAACTATCTAATATGAGGGAAATACCACATAAGGGCCTCAGCAAGGCTAAGAGGAATAGGTTGGACTCTTCTCTAGAAAGAACTGGCTAGAAAAGCCTTTGAGGGAGGCATCATAACACAATGAAAAAGAATATTTGGTTTAAAACCAGGGAACCTGGTTAGGAATACCAGTTTTTATCATAGGTTATATGTCCTGAGATAAGCCATTGATTTGGTAGGTCTGTTTCCTAACCTTTAACATGTATATACGTAAGACCTCTGTTGCATTCTTCGTAAGAACAAGGGAAATGATGTTCATAAGCCAAATAGCATTGTATGATAGTAATTATTTGCTATAGTAATTACTAAGGTTTATCTAATATATCCTATAAACAGTTTATGAATATAACTGTAAATGAATATACATGAGAGCCTACATCTCTGTATTTCCCACATGGGAAGTCATTTTTAGGGAAAAAAATGATTTCTGAGGTTCGCCCAACTTAACTTCTCTCATCTTTGCTAAAGCAAGGATTAGCTACCCACCTAGTCTCAGTCATTCCTTTGTTTATTGCCTTAAGCTGTCCATGTGACACTGTCAACCTCCCTTTGTTAAAATGTGCACTCATGAGGACAAAGCCTGATCTAAGTCAGTATTTCCCCAGCACCTGGAACAGTCAGTGGCATTAGAATATTGCACTTGATAAGAAAGTCTAGAATACATAATTGAGTGCATGAGCTAATCTCTTGGAGCTCTAAAATCTGGTGGCATTTAGATAAACCGTGCTTTAGTTCAGGTTGTTATGACAAAAGTATCATAGATTGGTTGGATTATAAAAAACAAATGTATTTCCCATAGTTATGTAGGCTGCAAGTCTGAGATCAGGGTGCAGCAATGTAAAGGACCTAGTGGGGACTTCCTCCTGTTTGCAGACTGCCACCTTCCCATTATATCCTCATTTGGTAGAAAGAGGGTGAGAGGGCTCTCAAGGTTCCCTTTTATGAGGGCGCTAATCCTATCATGAGGGCTTCGCCTCCATGATCTATTTATTTCACCAAAGCCCCAATTACAGGTACCATCACCTTGTTATTAGAATTTCAACACATGAACTTTGGGGAGACCCAAATATTTAATCCGTGGAAATAGATAAATACTGGAAACATACAGCATCCAAGGACTGTGCCAAGACACAAAAATAATGAAGCAAGTATGGTTCCTGCTTTAGAAGATCTCGCGCTTAGTAGAGGGAGACAGACATAGGCAGATAATGTCAAGAAAGGGCAATTAATGCGCAAAATGAGATGTTCCTACTTGCAGCAGACAGCTGTGGAGAAAGAAACAAACCTGGAGTTCACGGAGGGCTCAGTGGAGGGGATAATGCCCAACATGAGACATGAAGATGAGTGGAAAGATTAGGAAGAACAGGGGGGTGGTGCTACAGGACTGTGAGCAGCATGAGGAAGGGCAAGGAGGTCAGCCATGTTATGGTGTCTGGGCAAAGAAACTACAGACAGTTTCTAGCATCAGAGCATAAAAGTGAAGATCTGGAGTTTTGGAGATGTCACTGCAAATTTAGGTGGGATCAGATTAGAGAGAGATTTATTCCATGCTACATTGGACTTGATTTTCTAGTAATGGAAGCCCTTGAAGGATCTTAAGCAGGGGAGTGGCACCGTCAGATTGTCATCTTATTCATCAGGCCTTAACTCCTTCAGGAATTGAAGTTAGTTTACCTACTGCGTCCCCCCAATGCATATTTCCCTCTGGGAGGTTGAAGGGCAGGGATGGAAAGAGTGGCCCATCAGCTTCAGCCTTGTACAGAGTCTCACTTGGAATGTTAGTGTTTCTAAAGAAAAACACTTCTTCTTGACTCCCATTTCATTTTCCAGCAATCTTCCCTATCAGGACATGCATTTCTTCTTTCCTCTGTCCTGGTATTTCTGAGCTATTGTGTTTGGATGAAGCACAAATTAGTAGAGGAAAACCAAGCCAAGGCTTTGTTGCACAAAGAGAGACTCCTTCAGCCAGGACCAGGAGCCTCAGCAAGCCCACCACAGCACCCTCCTAAGTAGTGGACCTTCTGTGCTGTTTGCTTTGGTTATTTCCATATTCTTCTTTTTGCCTCAATCAGTTACTTCTTCCCTAGTGTGCTGGTGTCCCTTTCTGCCATGCAGAGTCCAAGTGGCTGCTTGAGATCATTAGGACAGGTTGGCCTATCTCACCCCTCTACTCTCATGCCATCTCTAATAGGGAGGAAGGAAATTCAGGAGAATTGGAATACATATTTAAAGGAAAAAGGATTGAGGAGAACATCATTGCACACATTACATTTCACATCCCTTTGTGATTATTAGCCATTTAAAACCGAATGGGGTTTTGCAGCCAGAGATAGTCTCTGAACAGATGATTAATGGTTTAATCTGTAATAACTTTACATTTTATAGAACCCTGATAGAAGTCCACATCTGGTGAGCAAAGCTATTTAAGGCTGTGTTAATTCTGTTAATTGTTATACGTTTATTTGAATTGCTGGCACCTGCGGGCTTTGGGATAATGTGTTTGTTGTTGCTTTTTTTTTTTTTTTTAATATAAACATACTCATTTTATGTTACTTTGTCTCACTGTCTTTTGAGGCTGTCTCTTATGCTATCCCTTGTTAACTCTTCTAGTATTATTTTGCATTATCTTTTAGCTTCTTCCCTCATCATCCTTTTTCCCCCCGCCCCTATATCCCTTTCCCCCCCGCCCCTATTTCCCTTTTCCCTCAGTTCATTTCTTACCATGCTTTTATGTTGGTATCTTTCCTGATTTCTCAGGTGGTGACAAATATCTCTGTCAATAAGCACGTACATTTAGGCAAAAGCATTGGGTCTAAACATCCCCCTGCTTCTAGCATTAAAATAAAAACTGAGCAGCTCCAGGCTTAGCAAAAGATCAGGTGAGAATTTCAGAGTCATCATGGGAGAAGAGAGGAGGGTGGGCTTGTAAGCACGAGTTCCCCAGACTTGGGTCCAGCCTAGTCTCATTCCTTACCAGCTGCCTGATATACAGCAAGCCACTTGACTGCTTTGGGCCTTGGATTTTTCATCTGCAGAGACAGAAAACTTAATATCAGTATTTTTATGTAGGGAGCAAATGGGATTTAAAGAATTGGAAGTGCTTAATAAAATATCAAATGCTAAACACATGTAAATGTAGTTATTATTTATACATTGCATTATTTATTAATTGAAACAAAATTAGTTCTGGCCAAGGAATCACTTATTGCTGTTTACTGTTTCTATAATTAATCAACACTGAAGATAGGAGAGTCCAATGGAATTTGATAAAAAGAACTATTGAACGGAAACTTAGATCCCAGGGCTTCTCTGGTATACGGTCCCTCTGGGTATCACCATTTTGATCTGTAGAATGAGGATGCTAATCACTGCCAATCAAAGGTACACAGCTTTAGAGAACTTCTTGCAAATGTAGGTAGACAATAATTATTGGTCATTACATTTTTGATAGCAAGGTGGATTTTATTCCCTTGTGTTTTGAAGATGTGCAGAAAAGCAGTCTATGGTCCTGGTGGTAAGAATGTCTTGGCAGAATGAAAGAGCTAATCCAAAAAGGAGATCAAGAGGGACAACATTTGAACAAAGTAGAAGGAAGTGGACACATGAATCAGAGACTAGGAAATGGACCAAGGGCGCAGAAGAAAAGAAAGAGAAACCATATCTCAAGCGCTATCTATTGGGTTATTACAGGCTGAATTGTATTTCCCCAAAATATGTATGTTGCATATCTAACTTTTAGTATGTGGCTATTTGCTCCTGGTATCTTTACAAGAGGAGAGGTTAAGACACAGACACACCTAGAGGGATAAAACATTGGGAAGACAGTTAGAAGACAGTCATTCACAAACCAAGGATAGACTTCAGAAGAAACCAACCCAGACAACACCTGGTTCTTGTACTTCTAGTCTCCTGGAGTAGGAAAAAATAAATATGAAGTGCACCAGTCTATGGTCCTTTGTTATGGCAGTCCTAGAAAATTAATACTGCACATAGGTTGGGCATAAAATATTGCCATTTTGTGGGTTAAAAATATCAAATATTCCTGTAATCCCAGGGAGGCTAAGACAGGAGAATCGCAAGTTCAAAGCCAGCCTTGGCAACGGCGAGGCGCTAAGCAACTCAGTGAGACCCTGTCTCTACATAAAACACAAAATAGGGCTGGGGATGTGGTTCAGTGGTTGAGTGCCCTGAGTTCAATCTCCAGTACCAAAAAAAAAAAAAAAATCAATTTCAGCATGTTGTTTTTGTAAAGAAGGTAAACTGGATCTTCTGGAAAAGAGATTACTTTCTGGATTATAAGGAACTAGAATGGCATGAGAGAAAGAAAAATGGAAGGAGAGATTGGCATCTGTGACACAGAGGAAACTGGAATAAAATCCCAGTCTACATGGGACTTATGATGCTTCTAGGCTTGTCTGATGAGGGGCCAGGTGTGAACACTTAGCCAAAGGTGGCTGTGAAGAAATGTACATATGGAGCTAAGGAATAGTATCAGGTGTACTGAAGTCTCAGTGATACTTGAAAAGATTCTTCAATTAATACCAAAGAAAAATCATTTAGAAGAATTTGCTGCTTATAGATGACTGGTTGTTGTTAGAGAAGTAGATCAATGAACATATTTTCTTTTGTCCATCTGGTATCCATTCTCCCTTCTTGTGATAAATATTTCTTGCTTTCTGTTCCTCTTGATTTTAAATCCAGTGGCTCAGTGGCACTCATTCCACATATGACTTCATTGGTATGAGATTTTAAAGTGAATCAGGGATTTCCATTCCACTGGTATTTGGTATTTTGTTCACAGGTGGGCATCCTAACTCAATTAGGATCAGTGACAACCAGGCTCAGGACTTTTGTTGGTCTCTTGCAAACAGAGGAGGCTCTTATTTGCTTTGGGCCAAAAGTTGGGGTGGTATTCAACAGAGGTACTGACAACTATCTTGCACAACAGAAATTAAGCCAGAATGGAGAAAACCAGAGAAAAAAGATGGGGGAGAAAATGGATTCTGGTGACAAGTTGAAGGCTCTGGATCAAACATTCTTCAATTTATGCTGCCACTGACTTTCCAGTCATGATTAAATAAATCCCCTCTTTTGGGGAAATTAGTCTGGGCTCGGTTTTCTGTCATTTGCAGCATTGAGCTTTTTATAATGAGCATTCCTGTTTGACCTCATTTTCTCTGACAAGAAGATGGGTCTTTGGATAGAAAAAAAGAAAGAAAAGGGCATATTGAATATGGGAACATCTTAGCACCTAACTGCTCTGTCAATTTGTTTCCTGTCTTGGATGAATGCTATGCCAGGATATAAAGATAATTTGTAATTATAATTTCTGAAACCTTGTTGGTGGCTTTTGAGGAATGGCAGAGAATAAAAGAGCATCCATAGAACATAGATGAAAAAATGTAGATGATACCATCTATATGAGATTAATTGGAATCTAGGTGAGACTTTGGATTGCATTAACTGCAGATATGATATGAAGCTGGATCAGAGAAAAGAGTTCTAAACATGAATGCCATGATTCATGATTGCTAAGAAAAAGTGGTATTAGATCAACCAAAATAACATGTCCATTCAGTAATATTTGACCATTGATATGGGGAAATAGGGGTTGGGTGCAAGAGAAACTGAGTCTCTGGTTAAATATACTCATGGGTCCTGATGGGTGGATCTATTTTGACCTGTACGGAAGTTTCTATTGGATGCTACAAGGCTCTGTCTTACTGGATATTTATCTTAGGGGTTGAGATAACAGAAGAGAAAAGGCTTATCACCTTTATGGATGATAGAGAACTAGAAAGTATCAAAAATACGTGCCTATGTGATTGAGCCTGAATTCATAGAGGTGTGATCTATAAAACAAAGGAACTGACCATTCTACAGTATAGTTTTCTGGTTAAGAAAGCAGTCTCTGGGGCTAGAGTTCCTGACTATAAAACTCAGCTCCACTCCTACCAGTTGTACAATGGGAAGTAAGTTACCTAACTTCACTTCACTTACTCACTAAATGGGGCCAGTAATAATACATACTTCAGAGAATTATTGTATTAATTAATATAATACATGTAAAGTGTTTATAACCATATTTGAAATAGAAAATCTCAGCAAATAATATTCATAGTTGTCACCATCACTATGTATTAGTATGATTATGGGGAATGTTCCATGAAATTATGGATGACAAACTTGTAAGATGTTAACTAAATGATGGATCAGAACATGTTTAGAGCTTAATTCTGAAACAGATGAAGGCATTCAAGAATACTAACATAAGAAAAGGGTTAACCAACAGATCTAGGGTCCTCTAATTTGAGGGAAAATAAAAAAGATGACTATGCTCAGGAGTTGAGTTTTCTTACAAAGGACTAAACCATGGAAGTGAGATTGAATGTGACCCATGTACTCTTGAGAATAACTAAGGTTAATGAGAAGAAGAACTCAAAAGAAGAAGAACTTTCAATGACAGCTATCCAAAACTGTCTTCAAAGTAATGAGTTCTCTGACACTCAAGTCATCCACGCAGAGACTGACATCCAAGTGGAGACTCGAATATCCAATACACAGATGGTCTTTTGATTTTTATAGTTGCCTTCCACCTAGATTCTAGAGCTCTTCAGTGAATGAATGAGCTCTGAACAAGTAAAAAGAAAAAGAAAAAAAGGTCTGATTGATTTGACCAGGACTTTCCTCATTAATCTCCAACTGTTGACTTTACATATCACTGAGTTGCCCTGTGGTAGGAGTTGAGGTTACAGCCACTGTCATCACCTCTTACTCATTTATAATTATTTCCCTTTCCTCAGTCCAACACTGGTATCTGCTCCCAAACCATCACAACCACAGCAATTATAATATAATGGCCATAGTAGAGACTAATGATTATTGAGCACAGATCAACGTGAATGCACATTAAGTATGTGTATACCCTATGCTGAGTGCTTCACACATAGTCACTAATTCAATTTTCACAAAAACTTTAGGTGACTTCTATGATCATCACTAATTTGAATTTAGAGTGAGCTAATTCATATGGTTAAGGGTATTGGAGTTGAGAGGTAAATGCTGCCACCATGGCCCTGATGCCATCTCTGCCAACTCAATCTCAGGATATGGTGACCTGAAAATGAAAATAACCTCCCTGAGAAAAAGCTGGTGATTCTGTGGTTAAGCCCCTTGTAGGAGGGGGCCTCTCACTATCACTTTATAGAAAAGGTCATCCAATCAAGCAAAAACGTCCTGCTGGGTGCTGAATACAATTACCTATTTCTCCCACCTTGCCATTGATCCTTGAGAGAAGGTAGTTTTTGCTTGATTTCCCACTTTGAGCAAATTGATATTGCTCAACCTGTTAATGGAAGGATGATTTTCATTATGAGATCAGAGAGAGAAGTATAAATGCCAAGCTGAGGAATGCTTTCATCTTGAGATGTGCTGCATATCTTTTCTTTTGAATTCAGCTCAATGTTTTTTGTGATGTTGGAACTATTTGACTCTAATGCCCCAGACTTACTATGAATTTTCAGTCTGATTTGGGGAGTCTCTCATTTAGCTTTGCAATTTTTTTTTTTTATTTTTCAGGATAAATTCAGTGGAACTCATTGCTTTCTAAAAACGTCAGTTATTTACAGCAAATGTAATCTACCACAACATTCCCACTGAGACAAAATCTCTTGTGTCTTCAAATGCCTCAAAGGAGATTAAAAACAAACAAACAAACAAGCTAGGTCTTGTACACATCCACCTACAGGGATAAAACAATCATTGAGCTAATTAGTTAATGTTTTTAAAAATTGTTTTGCAAACACAGAAATGATTATTCTGTTATTGTTAGGGTACTTTTGTAACCTTGGGCTCCACACCCCATGTGGACAGTATGCCACAACTAGTTTCTGCATAATTGCAAGGAGTTGATAAAGGCACATTTGTCACTTCAAAAATCATTGAAGGTTTTCTCTGATAAGCGGATGCTGATCCATAGTGCGTGGGGAGGGTCAGGAAGAATGAACGAACTTTGGATTGTGCAGAGGGAAGTGAGGGGAGGGGTGGGGATGTGGGGATGGGAAGGATGAATGAGACAGACATCATTACCCTATAGACATGTATGATTACATTACTGGTGTGACTCTGCACCATGTACAGCCAGAGAAATGAGAAGTTGTGCTCCATTTGTGTACAATGTGTCAAAATGCATTCTACTGTCCTGTATAATTAATTAGAACAAATTAAAAAAAATAGAAGGGAGACCAGTAGAATAGAAGAAGAGGATCAGGGGGAAGGAGGGAAGGGAAAGGGGAGGTGCTGGGGAATGAAATTGATCAAATTATACTGTTTTATTGCGTGCATGTATGAATATATTATAACATCCCACTGTTATGTATAATTATAATGCACCAATAAAAAGGGGAAAAATCAGAAAGAAAAAACATCAGTGAAGCTGCAGCAGAGGGCAGCAACATCGCACACCAATTATCAACCAGTGAAACCCTCCTCCTTCCCTTTCCCTCAGCTGAGCCATCAATAGCCAAATATCAGCATATGGTCTAATTAATACTTTGTGCAGAAAATAGAAACTGTTCAGCTTAGCCTTGCTCAATATCTCCCTCTCCACTTCCCTAGAGTTCTCTTTGGAAATACTCATTGGTGCCTCTTTCCCCCTGGCTTCTAGGGTGATCTCTTCTCTTCCTCTCCACATGTAAATACTAACCACTACCCCCCTTCCTTTTTAGGCAGGGGGAGTGTTTCTGAGACTTAGCCCCTTTGATGGCCCCATCTGTCTTTGGTTATCTTTGGTCTTCACTTCTGTTCTATCCCCTCAGCTAGACACATGCTCAAAATAATTCCTTCACCCTGTTTCCTATTCACTTTGCACCTTAGCTCTATGAAAAACTTCTTGGGAGAGCCACAGCCATCTCTCCTCTTATCTCCACCTCCTGGTTACTCCTTGACCCTTGACCCTCTACATCTGCATGCCAAACTCTGAACTTCAGTAGCCATAGTAATTCTGTAGGATTGTTTTCTGTTTCTTCTTTGCCTCAGTTAGAAGCACTGTACTATGGCTTCTCATGACCCTCAGTTGACAGCTTCATCATGGAATTGTCATTGTAGTCCACCTTGTATTTTAATGAACTGTGTTTACAATGTCTCCCCAATAGCCTGAGCTTCTAGAAGGCAGGGATAAGGATTTACATGGATCAAACAGTTCCTTTAGAATTAAACATAGGTCCTGGCACATGATCAAATTGAAAATATTCTTTAAAAAAACTAATCCATTTCGGTGACCTTCGGTTGTAGAAATGTTGCCCTTGAGTTCCATTTTCTGCTTACATTCACTTGCTCAACAACACATCGCTCAATCTCTTTCCTGAGTACAGCAAATATTCATGGAATTCCTGCTCTGTCGTAAGATCAGTCATACGTTTTGGAGTGTGTGGTAAATGACTGCATGTCCAGGGTCTCTGAGCCAACAGAATCTGCATTCTGTTGAAGGAGACTCAAATGTGAAAACAGCTCATTAAGTATTCTCAGAAAATGACAAATGGCGTAAAGGAAATGAGAGAATAATGATAGGAGGGTGAGTGGCCCCATTCAACTGTTTAGGGAAAGATGGGGCAGGGATTCTGATGTTGAGAGCTATAATGACAGGAGTCGGCCACACAGAACTCTGGGGAGAGGCCATTCCAATCAGAGCAAACTACAAGGACAGAAGAGACCCAGAGCGACTGACAGCTTGTCACATTCAAGGGAAGTCAAGGAGATCATGTGGCGGTGACCCAGCAGGAGAGGGAGAGAGGAGAACAAAGTGTCTGTGACTAGAAATGTTGCAAGCCAGGCAATGGCAACTGATCAGCCCTCCCTCCACCTCAGAGTCTCCTATTTATCCCATATCGATGATGATTTTTCTATTTCCCTTTATCCTAGAGAGTGAGGTGGCCTTCTGTATTTAGAAGCTCCCCTGTTCACTGAGCTTATCATCTCTTCCTGTTAATCTCACCTCCTGAACTTTACTCTTCAATTATATATATATATGTATGTATATTCTTTTTTCCCTCTTTTTGATTGTGGCAAAAATAGATTACATGAAATCTATCCCCTTGACAATTTTGTAAGTGTACAAAAGTACCATTAACTATATGTACCTTGTACAGCAGATCCATACAATTTTTCTCTTGCACATTTGACCTTTACCTTCTATGTGCTTCTTTCCCTATTCCCTTGTTAAAACCTCTCCTTTGATCTGTGACTTCTTAAACTCAGGAAGAAAAATAGTGCCTCTTTCCAGAAGAAGGTAAAGAAGGAGACAAAATAAAATGCTTATGAGGTTTGGGAAAAAAATATAATAAAACCAGCATAGGCTGGTTTGTGTCTTTTCTAGAAGAAAGGTTGGGCAGGTGCTCAGTGGGCAGCATGGGGCATGGACCTCTGTGATCCAGACTCTGTCATCATTACCCACTCACTCAAGTTGGAAACCTTGGAGTGAGCTTTGATCTTTCCTTCTTAGCCCTGTTCTTTCTCCTTTTCCTAATATTAGATAGCACTTGTAAAATCCCATTGGTAATTCCCTTGTTATAGTTCTCACTCTTTTTTCTGTTTTTTTCCTTTTGGGCCTTCATGCCTCCCTCTGCCTCAGCCTTGCCCTCCTGCTTCTCTGGGTGCTTGTCTACACTCTGCATCTGTCTCACCTGGCTGTTGGTGCTGTTCTTTGGGGGATAACAGGTGTCTAGTGGGCCTGTCTTCTTCAGCCTCCTAGCCAAGGTCTTTTATAGTTTGGCTTCCATTTTGCTGCCACTTCCCTATAGATCCTTCCTGTATTGAATCAGAGTCACCATTTCATATTATTCTAATACTATGTTTCAAATCCTAGCTTCTAAAACTTGTTTCTTGGGTTTTTCTAGTCAAGGATTTCTTGTTTTCTCTCTTGTGTCTCTTTCCCTCTCTCCCAGGACATATCTCCTGGCCCCACTGCTTGACTGATGACTGCATTAACAGTGGTGTTTTCTCACTTCTGAATTCCAAGCACATTTATATTAGGAGTGTGTTTGTGTGTGTGTTCAGACTTTAGAGGTAAACACTCAGGGTCAAATTTAGGTTTTGCTGCTTCCTATGAAACTTACTTTCTTCATCAACAATCTAGGTTATCATGATAGTATCCACTACATAAAATTGTTAGGAAGATCAGATAGAGGTGAGGCAATAAACTTTCCCCTGAGTCTGGCATATAGTGAGTGCTCAGTACATATTAGCATTCTTGTCATTCACTTGGTCCTTACAGTGTCCTGTTGTTACTCATTAGCTTTTCTGCCATACATAAAATCTCTTTAAAGGCAGAGAATTTTTGTAGTTCCAACAATGTCATATATGCTATAAGATTATTAAAGGGTAGAAAGTAATTTATTTCCCTCAAACAAATTTCTTGACTCACTGTAAGGAGGCTACTATTTCTATTATATTTTGACCGCAATTAAAATGATCCCATCTGCTACATGAGAATAATGTCATCTCATAGACTTTTTTAAGACTTTTTTATAGACACAGTAGAAAAAATCTCATTCATGAATAAATAAAATATATATTCATATGTGAAATATGAATGCCATGATTTCATATCTTTTCAATTCCTAGTAATCAAATGGGTTGTGATGAAGATGATTTTTCTTAACACAACTTTTCTTCATAGATATTTATGCAACAGTTCTGATGGGTGATGCTTAAACTGCTAATGGCAGCAAAACTCCACTGTAAAATTGAGTATGGGCTTTATGATCACCAGTGTCCCACTCCAGTTTAAAATTCTTAGGAAGTTTAGATTGTTTTGCAGTGTCTCATGATTACTAACTAACTTTTAAATGGCTGATTTAATGAACTTCTGGTATGTTCTAGGCATTGTGTTTGGAATGCAAAGTGAAAGGGACAGTTTCTTCCCTGGAAGGTCTTATAGTTCAGGGTTGGTTGGCTACTTTTTCTATAAAGGATCAAGTTAGCAGTTCTCAACTGGGGACAAGTTTGACTCCAGGGAACATTTGACAGTGTCTAAAGATTCTTTTGGTTGCTAAAACTGAGATGAGGGATTGTTAGAAGGGAGTAAGAGGATAGTGGATGGCAGAGGGTGGAATGCACTGCTGGCATCTGGTGGGTAGACGCCAGGGGTTTTAGTTAGCTTTTTCACTGCTGTGATTAAAATACCTGACCAGCAAATTGTAGAGAAGGAAAAATTTATTTGGGGTTCGCATTTTTAGAGGTCTCAGTCCATTGGACAGCAGGCTCCATTCCTCGGGGCTCAAGGTAAGGCTGAACATAATGGTGGAGGGAAACAGCTCATATGATGATCAGAAAGCAGACAAAGAGAGTCTCCACCTGCCAAATACAAATATATACCCCTAGGCCACACCCTTTGTGCCCCACCTCCTTCAGCCACGCCCCACCTGCCTTTAATTACCACTTAATTAATCCCATCAGGGGATTAATTCACTGATTGGGTTAAGGCTCTCCAAACCCAATCATTTCTCCTCTATACCTTGCATTTTCTCACACATGAGCTTTTAGGGGACATCTCACATCTCAGCCATAGCACCAGGCATATTGATACACCGTACTTCTTACAGTGAACAGGACAGCCCCGCTATGACAAAGGATTATCCACTCCCAAATCACTATAGGGCTGAAATTCAGAGACTGGACCAGACAGCAAATCGTCCTGGTTTTGTGGGCCATATGGTGTCTATCACAACCACCAAACTCTGCTGTCGTAGCATTAAAGCAGTCATAGATAGTGCATGAACAAATGGGTATGTCAGTGTTCTAGTCAGCTTTTTTACCCTTCTACCTTAAAAACTTGACAAGAACAATTTAGAGGAGGAGAAGTTTATTTGGCTTACAGTTTCAGAGGTCTCAGTTCATAGATGGCTGACTTAACTGCCTGGGGCCTGAGATGAGGCAGAACATCATAGCAGAAGGGTGTGGAGGAGGAAAGCAGCTCAGGACATGGCAATCAGGAAGCAGAGAGAGCTACACGCAATAGGAGCAAAATATAAAACTCAAAGTCCTGCCCCACTGACCCACTGCCTCCAGCCGCACCCTACCTGCCTATGGTTCCCACCCAGTTAATTCATATAAGTGGGTTAATGCACTGATTAGGTTAAGGCTCTTGTAACCCAATCATATCACCTCTAAACTTTCTTGCATTGTCTTACACATAAGGTTTTTGGGGGACATCTCATGTCTAAGTCATAACATTCTCTTTTCTGACAAAACTTTATTTATAAGAGTAGGGAATGGACCAGGTACAGTGGTGCACACCTGTAATTCAGCTACTCAGGAAGCTGAGATAAGAGGACTGCAAGTTCCAGGCCAGCCTCAGCAGCTTATTGAGACTCTGTCTCAAAATAATAAAGGGCTGGGGGTGTGGCTTAGTGGACCTCTGGATTTAATTCCCAGTACCTCAAAGAAAAAGAAAAAAGGAGCAGGAAGTGGGCTATATTTAGCCTAGGGGTATAATTTGTTGATTCTTGCTCTAGTTGAGATGGCAGAGAAAATCTGATAATTGCAATACAATATATTATGCTGTATATGAGTGTATGAGAGAGAGTGGGCATAGAGCTTTGTATATTATGTATAATTTATATTTAATTTATAAAATATATATGCATATACATGTTTTCAAAAATTTATACTGAGGCCTCAAATATGAACATTAAGCATTATCTAAGATGTTAGAATTAGTTTACTAAAGGAGAAAGAGCCTGAACAAAACTTTGATTTATTTATTTGTTTGCAAGAATGAGGAGCTAGGCAAATATAACAATTCCAGGGAGAAAGAATAACAATAGCAAAGACACAAAAAATGTGAAATTGCATGGTAAGTGTGAACAACTAGTAATAAAATTAAGGATGTCGAAATGGATGGTGGTGATAGTAGCTAGCATTTATTAAGTTCTTACATATGCCACAACCCTTCTAAATATTTTCTGTGTGCTAAGACATTTCATAGAAGCAGACCTCAGTGCTGCTGAAGTGATGTGAGATAAGGTTGGAGATGTATGCGTGCACAGGAGCTAGTGCTTTATCACATAGGTGGGCAAAACTAGGGATGAGAAGACCAACATAGAAGTAATTAGTAAGACTTTTCAGCTGATTGCATGTTTGCTGTAGGGGCAGGGAGATGCCCCCAGTTTTTTGTTTGAGTGACATTAATTGAATACAGAGATACTGGAGGAGAGGCAGCCTTACTGGGGAACTGGCTATTTTGGATCTGTTGGTGTTATCTGTGTTACCTGGGAATCATGTTTAGGTTCAGATGGTTGGAACTGTAACTGTCACCAGAATAAAAGGAACATAGTTTAATTAATTGGAATTGATGAAACCAGGTATGAAAGCATCAGAAGAATAATGTCTTAAACAATTTAAAAGATTTTGAGAGTAACTTATATTTCAAGAAATGGAAAAATAAGTGAAAGAAGAATCAGACCAAGTGCTATTATGGATGCTAAGAAAGTAGGAAGCTTCCAGGTGGGTGGTGCTGTTAGCAGGGTTCAGTGTGAAAAGAAAGAACAGGTAAGCTGAGAAATGGAAGTACTATTGTAGCTAATTCAGAGGTCATGGGTAATCATTCTCTTTTGCTTTTGAATCAGAAAGACTCCATCATTTTGAAATTTAGAGACAAAAAAGCCAGTAGAAGTGGAGAAGCTAAAGATAAAAGAAACATGAATGTTGAAACAACATCCCTCAGGATAATTCCAAACTTTTCCTATGCATTCATTAAATAAAGTACGTATAAGAAATCGTGCTAAAAATATCTTCTTAGGGTTACTTTGAGTTGCTCTAAAGTTTTAAAAATGCATTTATTGATGTAATATTTCTGTAATTCTAGTTTTGTATGTATATTCCTCTTTTCCGTAGTTGATTATCATTAGAACTTACTGATGTTATGAGTTCCAGGGGTTCAGCATCTAATCATCATAAATGCAATTCAAAAGTCACAATTGAAGAACAATGAAACTTCAGGGATATGTTTATGTGTTTAGCTAAGGAAACACAAACCTCATAGATTTGTAACTTTAAGACACCAAAGAATTTATAGAAGACAATGTCAATTCAGTTGTGTTCAATTCAATTTAAGGCATTTGTGGAAGGCCATGGCTTTTTAGCCATCATATAGTGGGATTTTTTTCCTTTCAAATAGCTTGCCATCTGACCTGTTTTGTATCTTTATTGCACAAAGGGTTTGCCGCAGCTAAAATGTAGTTGGTGAGAAAATAATCACATACACAAAGCAATTGAATAATCTAATCATAAAGAAAAATAGCAAAAAGCTAATATCATTTGGCAGAATCAGTGATATAAAAAAAATCATACTAAAGACTTGCAGGAAGGGAAAGACTAGTATGAACTAGAATATTGTGAGCATTTCCATCTACTATGTCTGCCTAAATGTTGTTCTCCAGAAAGAACTCAACCTAATGACTCTTAACAGGAGTATAAATGCAAGTGATAAAGAACCAAGGGATAGTCAAAGGCATCAAAGTATTTTTTGTGCCTTGAAGACAGAATTTATCTTATTTATCTTTGTATCCCTAGGGCCTGCCACCATGGCTACCATTCATTAAGTGCACACAGTCAATGCTGAATCAATCATGTCTAGCCATTGAATTAGCACAGCTAAGGCAGGTTGGACAAGTTCTGTGTGGTTGATAATGATGATAATGGGAAAGAGAATCATGGTTCAAGAGAAAGTTTCTCCCAAGAACAAGGACTGCAAGTGGAAACATTTCTTGCTAGAAAAAAGATTAAGTGTTCAATGCATTGGTGGTGGGGATTGGCCACACCCACTGGGCTCCTCCCTCTGCTAGAAAAGTATTGATTCATGGAAACAAGCTTCCTGTGTGAATGAAGGAGCCAATTCTGACTTCGGATGGACAAAAAAAGTAGCCAATGCTTCTATCATTGTAGTTTCTTAATGAAAGGGATTTAAAGTTAAGAAAAAGCATACAAAAAATAATAATAAAGTAAAATCTACAAAACAAGTTCTCACCTCTAAGTGTTAATCATAATAGAGATTTCATGAAATTAACTTTGAGAGTGACTGCTCTGTGATTTTTGCTAGCTTTTAGTCTCTACAGGCAATAAAGCATTTCTGAAAGAGATTTGAAAATTGTGGACTCCAGTAGCACTGCTAGTTGTCAGGTTTTTCTCGAATGAATGGCTTATCAGTAAATGTGCTCAGTGGTTAATTACCACATTAGGGCTGATTGGCATAAAGTGTAGTAGAATGCCCATTATCCTTATGCAAATTTGAATGTACTGCAGGTTAAATCCTATGACCTGAAATCTCAGTCACCTGTCCTAAATTAACAGCTCCAGGTGCTAGCTCTGCTGAGATTGGTGGGGGCGAAAGAACCCACAAATGAGGACAAAGAGTGAAGCCTGGATGGGTGAGGCCCATGCTTTGGAATGTCCCACAAAGGTCAGAGGAGCTATTCATGCTGCAGGGCCCTTTGGTGTTTCTGTTTTGTTTTGATTTTGTTTCATTTTACAGGGCAGCAAGGCAGTCCAATGGTTCAAGCCCCAGGAGGTAGCTGGGGCACTTGGCGTTTAGAGGCTCTAGATGGATCCACACATGGTTCCAAGAGATATGTCAAGCTAGGGGTGTAGGTATCTAGATAAAGATCCATATTCCCAGGTGTCTTAGTTGAAGCTGCTCTAACAGAACCAGGCAATTTAGACAACAAACATTTATTTCTTATGATTCTGGAAGCTGGAAGGTCCAAGGTGACAGTACCAGTAGATCTGGTCTGGTGAGGGTTCATTTCCTGGTTTACTGATGGCTTCCTTCTTGTATGCTTCCATGGCAAAAGGTAGATATCATCTCTCTTGTGTGTCTTTTCATAAGGGCAATAATCTCACTAATGAGAGTTTCATGGCCTAACTCTCTCTAAGGTCCTGCCTTTAAAAAATCATCACATTGGGGATTAAAACTTCAATATGTGAATTTTGGGGGCACAGAGACCTTCAGTTTATAGCACCAAGGAAAGCTTGCCATGGTCCTGGACTGAAGTTCATGGTCGTTTTAGATCTCCTGAATGAAGTGAAGCTCTAAGGCAGCGTATTCATGATAATTATTCAAAGCTCACGACTGTAGTGGGTCCATGTGACAGAGCATAGTTGCTGTTACCCAGTGGCCACATGGGAGCCTGTAGTCATGTGTGCCTCTGGGTTTGCAGATGTAACCCTATTTCCTATCAGAAACTGAGGCAGATGTAAAGAACCTTTTTCATTCAGGATTGGCTTAGGAATGAGGGAATTCAGAGACTTAAAGCTCTCTCAAACTCTGTTGACTTGAAGTTAAAACAAAGGAGAGTGTGGCCTGATAGAGTCAAAGCCTCTTTCAAATATATTTGATTATAAAGGGAGGTTGATGTTTGATAGTTAAGGACATCTAATGCATCGTAGATATGGATTTTTTTTTCTGCAAGCAATGGGGGAACTTTGTGAATCCATGGAACCCTGGCTAATGCACCCTACTCCAAACACATTGAAATCTAAAATAAAAAATGAGAGACCCTCATCATTTAAAGGATAGGAAAATCATTATTTCAGTTGTCTTTTCAAATGAATCATTGGTACTCATAAAGGAAAATAGAGTCTTTTATGCCTAGGGCATGATTCCAGGTAATTTTGGTGGAGATTAACATTTCTTACCACACTGTGAGTGTTTATGTGGCTGGGAAAAAATAAGCTGTGGTTCCATTGCTGATCCATTAGTAGTGAGTGTGGTGGGTAAAAGTTCCTTAATTGGCCCCCAGGGTATAAACTGCCCAGTATTTATAGACTCTTAGTGGAAGGGGTCTGGAGAAGCAAGGGACTTGTCAGCCCTATTCTGGTGACTTCTATGTTTTCCAGATCATATTAAAATGGTTTACTCAAACCAGGATGTAAGTTGTCCTTTCTTTCTCTTCCTAAATTCAGCATCTTAGTTGGAAGTATCCACAGACACATCCCTCAATCTTCATATTTTTCCATTATGAAGGAAGAGAAAGCAGTCTCTATTGAAGGATAGTGCACACTGCTTTAGATGTCAGATGGAGTGCAAGAATGATGGAACTAGAGAAGGAAGAAGAAGGTAGCAGTGTGTTTGTTCTCAGCACAGTAGGTGTTCAGTGTAGGAGGATGAGCATTTAGAGTGCTGGCCAAGTTGGTGGCACCTGGTTGGGAAGAAGCGCTTATTCATTAGATAGGATGTGCTGGACAAAACGTGATTTTGAAGTCTTGCATATCAAGAAGACTGCTTCCCTAACCTCACCTTCTTTATCACTTGGCCATCTGGGCACTGGAAGTAGGAGAGAATTCCCCACATAAGAATGAGTCTGGGATCATCTTACAGCACTCGGACTTGAGAGAGGCATAAAGGGCTGAGAGGTGCATCTCTATGCTTCTCAATATAAAAGTAGGAGAAATGGCTCTCCTGAGAGCCCACCATGTACAAAGAAGCCAAGAGAAAGAGAACTAGCAAGAGAGTCACATGCAGAGATCCAGGGGAGTTCCCTGGCCCATCCCATTCCATTTATTACATCTTTATCTCCTGGAAAGCTTTCAGCATCTCTAGAGTAGCTCCCTTGGATCCTTGGTGATTTAATTTTGCCCTAAGCTAATTTCAGCACTTAGGCTAGGGTGAGAAGAGAAGCTTTGAGTTATCTCTAGGGAAATGATAGGAGCGAATAAGTTTTATGACTGTGCCAGCTCAGATAGATTGGTAATGTTGAGAAAGATGCTGGCATTATAGAAAACAGCTATGTTGAAGTCACCATGTAGCTTCCTAGTTCATGTGTTAATATCCAACTCTATATGTGTATGTCTTCAGCAACACATCTGACACTTGGAATGTCATAACATTTTCAAGATTTATCTATGTGCATTCAAGCAGATTTCATTCATCTCTATTAACTGTTACTTAGTAGTCTATATTTTACTTATTCTTGCCTCTTCTAATGTTGGTAGACAATCATATTTTTCAGTTTTCTATATTATAGTTAAGGGTACAGCCATCACCACTGTATGTTTTGTAGCCACATTTGTGCCGGGGTTTGTCTAGGACATATACCTAGAAGTGAAATTGCCTGATGAGTCATAAGCTGGATATAGCTTTAACTTTATCAGATACAGCAAAATTGTTATCCAAAGCTGCGTATGAATTTGCCTTCCTACCAGCTATGTATGTTTCTATTTCCTTGCATCCTTGACAATTTTTGGTATTGCCAGTAAACAAGATAATATAGTATAAACCAACTCAATATGGTGTAAATGAGATTTACCCTATAAAACATATGCTCCCAATCCTTCCCCACTTCAAGGTCCTTTTTCTTATGGAAAATCAAGAGACCTCAAGAGGGTATATATCTCACATTTCCTGCCTCATTTCTTATTCTACTAATCCCCTTGAGAAACCTCCCATCCAGGTGTTAGTTTGGAGCTGGGCTCTTCTTGACCAGTAGCAATTTGCTGTCATTTCACTTAAAACAGTTGTACTTCTCCCAGTCCTCACAGAACTTTGTTACCCCAGCCCCAGTATCTTATAAGTGCTATCTTTCAGAAATGTCAGGGTACATGGGAAGATCACAGGCCCAAATTCTTATGCAGAAGGTAAAGCAAAACACAACCAAGTCCTCAAAGCACAGATGATGACTCCAGTGAGCTAAAAACGAAGGCACCAGAACTTCTGCACAAGGCTGTTTCCATAGAAAACCCTGTTCCCAAACACATTCACACTTTACCCATTTACGCTTCCCGCATTCTGGATTGGTGACGTGTACACAGGAAATCTTATGTTCTCCCTAGAGCCTCAGATGAGTGATGAACACTTGAATCAGGCTGACCAACAGTTTCTATTTTTCCTGTCATGGAAAGTCATAAAGTTTTTTCTTATGATCTTTGTGGACCATTTGGTTGACCCACTCTTTCATAGCTATTTAGTGTGGACAATTTTGTATGTAAGTTTTTTCCTTACATTTTCTGTATAGTTAATGAAACTATTTGATTTAGTTGTTGTACAATGTTTTAAAAAGATTAACTAACAATATCATGCAGTTTAGCCTGATATCTAAGAGTATGGCAGATTGCTCTTAATTTCAGTTCAACGACTAGAATAACATATCAATGCATAGGAAATAACTAGAATTTTCAGAATAAGGACACTAAAACCTTTCTTCCAGGATTGGTGTCAGTTTTGCTTTTCTCCTTTGTGAGTGGTAAGTAAAATTTGATGCTACACTGTCTGTATAGGCAACCTGAAGAAATAATTTGACCAGAATGGAAACTTTGAGATCATCAAATTATTCAGCTGGAATAAACAACTGTTACTGATTAATTGATTAAATATGTATGAATTACCTCTGTATATCAGATACTGTGCTAAGTGTCAGAGATAAAATAATGATCAGAAAGAAGGTATTTCTTTCAAATCTGTGGTCTCATTTCCATCAGTTTTTGAGTTAATGTAGTGTTCGAGGACATGAGATTCCATTTCCAAATGGTAGGATCCCTATTTCTTTTTTTTTTTTTTTTAAATATGTTTTTAGTTGTAGATGGACACAATGTCTTTATTTTATTCCTTTGTACGTGGTGCTGAGGATCGAACCCAGGGCCTCACGCATGCAAGGCAAGCGCTCTACCGCTGAGCTACAATCCCAGCCCCCCTATTTCTCTATGATTTTGACATGTTAGTTGGAAAGCAAAGAGTGTCTAATCTTTAATCTAAGATTTTGCATATAAAACTATATTCTTTTATTAAGTTCTAAATATTTGGACTGTAATAACAGTTGTTATTAAAAATGTAACTTGTGTTCACTGATTAAAAAGAGGAATATGATAATGAAACACACAGAAAGAAATCATTTCATAGAGCAGGCATTTATTAAATGTAAGCGCAAAGAGAAGTTGAAACAAATACTGAAGATTCTCATAATTCTTATAAGTATTTAATTTTTATGAGAAAAATTTATTTTGTCTTCAAATAACATTAGGAAACTGAAAAGACATGTTTCTCCCCTGGTAATTCTCTCATTGCATCTTAATTTTGACTCAATCCAGTTTAATTAGCATCTATTAGTATATATTATGTGTTAAGCACTACCCTAGCCACAAGGGTACAAAGTTAACCTGGTATGGTTCCTTTCTTCTAGGGGACCCACAGGTCAGTGAGAAATATTGGCAATTAGGTTGAAAATGATTATCGTGATTTCATGAAGTACAAAAAGTTCTGTCAGAAAGATGTTGATATATTATGAGAGATTATGAGAGATTTCTGGTTATGATGGAGAAACCTGTATCAGTCACTTGTTAAGAATGACTAGAAAAGCAGGGAAAGGCATAAAAATCATCAACCCAAAGGCACCAAAGATAATCCAAGACAGAGAGGACTCAAAGCCTAGATCCTGAGAAAAGAAAAGGGAAGCTGGAAGAAGTAAGATTGAAACTCTGCATATATTTTCTCTGCAAGATGTTTGCAAAGAGGCTAAGCAGAAAGTTGTGAAGGAGGCTAAGAGCTTGAGCAGAACATCCTATAATTGCGTTGAGCTGGGAAAACACGATTGAATCCAGATCTATCTAAGGAGAAAAGTCCTAATAAATGCCCAGGTTTTCATTTGTGACCCCTCCCCTAACATCCTACAAATAGTGAAACAGCTTTGAATTAGTTCAGTCTTGGAATGGATTAAAATAGTCTACCACTTGCTGTAAAAAAAAAAAAGAATAATGGAAGTTCTTAAAGAAGAAGAAAATGTACGAATGTAAGAAGGGATAAACAACAACGGGATGTGTAAATCCAAATAATCATCAATGGTATCATAAAATTAAAATATTTAATAAGTTTTCAAATATAGGGACATTTTATATGACAAAAATAACAGAAAATTCAGGAAGAAGGCAAATGGAGATAAAGGATTCTAAGGACCTTGGGATGCCTGGAAAATGGTAAAAACAAGCTTTAATAAGGAAAAGATTCAGAAGAAGGAATAGAAAATTGATCAAAGAAGTTGAATTTGCAAAAATTTGCTTTGGAGGAGAACTCCTAGCCATATTAATCCACAGGTGAATTCTTCCAAACAGTTAAAGACAACAGTAAGATTTTGGCATTATAGCAGACAAATCCACTAGTGGGACACAGAGTCCAGAAACAGGCCCATACATTTGTAGACACTTGATTTGTATCAAAGTTGATTCTACATGACAGGGAGCATAATCTTTCAACATATGATTCTTGGCTAATTTAATACTTTTATGGAAAAAAATGTTGACTTCAGCATCAGATCATGTGTATAAACTAAGTTTAAGTAAATTGTATATTTAAATGTAAAAGGCAACACAGTAAAGTGCCTTAAAGAAATAGAAATGAATGTCTTCATAGACAAAAATTCTCACATAGGGTACAAAGAATACTAACTACAAAAAAGAACTGAAAAACTAACTCTATTAAAATTAAGCACATCAAAGGACACTTTCAACACAATAAGAAGAAAGTTCAGAGTGGGAGAAGATACTTGCAATACATAAGAACTCTCATAAAATCAATTACAAAAAATGCTGATGTTTTAAAATTATAAATGTAAATTAAAACACAATGTAATACCACTGTATACTCATGAGCATGATTACATCAAAAAGAATGACAAAAATCCAGAGTTAGGATAAGAAGTCACTTACGCTTTCACACACTGGCATTGGCACAAGAATTATGTGAAAACTGGTACAGATATTTTGGAAAATATTCTGACAACTACTAAAGCTTATCTGAAGCAGATCCCATGATTCTACTCCCGGGAGCATGCCAACAGAAATGCATGCATATGCGCATCAATTCTATGTATACAAATATGTTTGTAAATGTACTACTTAAAATAGTCCTAGGCTGGAAGCAACCCAAATGCCCATGAGCAATAGAGTAAGTAAATAGATTGTGTTATAGTCACAAAATGGAATGTTATACAACAATAAAAATGAGTGAATTATGTACAACAATATAGGCAAATCTCACCAACATAATGTTGAATAAAATAAGCCAGATACAGAAGAGTGTTTATTTTAGTTGTTAGTTAGCTTTCTTTGCTATGACCAAAATACCTGACAAGAACAATTTAGAAGAAGAAATGTTTATTTTGGGCTCACAATTTCAGAGGTTTCAGTACATGTTAGGCCAATTCCATTGTTTAGGCCCAAGATAAGGCAGAATACTATCATGGAAAGATGTGGTAGAGGAAACGCAGCTCACCTCATGGCAGCCAAGAAGAAGGAAAAATAAAAAGAAAGGAGGGGTGAGAGTGAGAGGAAAAATCAGGGAGCCGGGCACAGTGGCACACGCCTGTAATCCCAGCACAGGCTGAGACAGGAGAATCACAAGTTCAAAGCCAGCCTCAGCAACAGTGAGGTGCTAAGCAACTCAGTGAGACCCTGTCTCTAAATAAGACAGAAAAAAGGGCTGGGGACGTGGTTTAGTGGTTGAGTGCCCCTGAGTTCAATCCCTGGTATCAAAAAAAAAAAAACAAAAAAACAACCCAGGGATAAGATATAGTCCAGTTCAAGACATACCTCCAGTGACCCAACTCCTCTAGTCACATCCCACCTACCTACAGTTAACAGTCAGTAGTCTAATCATATTATTAATCTATCAAATGGATTAATCCACTGATTAGGCTATAGCTCTCATAATAATCATTTCACCTTTGAACACTGCTACATTTGGGATCATGTTTCCAACATATAAGCTTTTCAAAGAACACTTCATATACAAAACATAACAATAGGCTAACTTAATTGTTATAAGTGAGTTATCTTTGAGGAAGGAGGGTTGAGAGTGAGGGCAAAAGACAGAAATTTGGAGTGCTGGTGCCATTTTATTTTTTGATATACATGATGAATACATAAGGATGATCATTCAGAAAATTACCTGAGCCACTGAGTTCTGATTTGTGAACTTTTCCAAATGCATATTTTAATTTAATACAAAGTTGTTATTTTAAACAATATGTCAGTCAAGAGGAAAAATCAATGTGTTTTGCTTGGAAAAGATTGGAATAAGCTGGGATTTGAAAACTGGCCATGATTTTGGCAGACAGTAGAGACAGGTAAAGAATGAATACCCCATTGAAAGCAATAGTCCAAGCTATAACTACAGAAATAACATTCATGTTATTTTCAGTAAGCAAGTA